>OZ037936.1:72034929-72232764 GCA_964035585.1 Polytrichum formosum
TGCACAGAGCCTGGTACCAGTTGAGGATGTGACACATCTTGGAGCTGTCCCAGGGGTTAGGGACACCGTGTGGGATCAGGTGCAATTGGCAGTGCCATCAAACCCAAAATTGAAGAGGAATGCAACAGCCGATGTGGTGGTGGTGGGGGCAGGAATTGCCGGGCTGAGCGTGGCTTACAATTTGGCAAAAGCTGGCAAGAAAGTCATTGTTCTGGAGTCTCGTGCCATTGGTGATAATTCTTTCTTTCTTTCTTTCTTTGTCAACCAGTACAAATTAGGTTGTCTGCAACATGAAATGGTAGACATGAAGATATGTCTTTCTTTGATACAGATTGGGATTCCGAGGATGCAGTTTGCTTGCAGGGCGGTTAATGGAGACATCCATAGCCATGAGATTTTGACAATTCAGCTATTCCGGCTGCAGTTTGAGATGATTCTCTTGAGAGGTTGTAAAATCTTATTTGGCCATCCGATTATTTGTCTTGTCATTTTTGACTGTCATTCCTGTCTTCTTTTTTCCAGGTGCTGGACAAACAGGCAAAACCACAGCTCATTTGATGCCATGGAACGACGATTACTACTTTGAGGTTGAGAAGAACTGGGGCACCGAGAAAATGAAAGTGGTCGCGGACAGCCATCGCAGCTCGATTGATTTCGTGGAGAGGGTTATTGCTGAAGAAGGGATTGAGTGCAACTTTAAGCGCGTTCCTGGTTACCTTGTGCCTTTTGAAGATACAGATGAACAAGCGGAAAAAATTAGAGCGGTGAGTCTATCTGCCTGAATTGTTGTTCAAAGGTAATGATTATGGAGTTCTGTTGTTTCTTGCAATTGGAAGTCTGTAGGTTTGAAGCATAATTTCTCAACTAAAGATTTACTGCTGTACATAACTTGTATACCTGTGCGAGTCATAATCCACAGGAATACGAGGCGTGTAAGAGAGGTGGATTTGATAATATTCGGATGATGAATTTGAAGCATGCCCCCGAGAACGGTTCATTCGGAACTGGCATTCTGTTTCCCATGACGGCAGAGTTCCAGCCGCTCCAGTAAGTAATCGATCTTCTTTAACAAACTTTCCCGCCACCTCGAGATCAGAAAGACACACAGATTATCTCCATACTCTGAATCAGTTGACATAAGAATGGACAATAGATACCTATCTGACGTGTTTCTTTAAGTAGTATTGGTTAATTGACGGATTGTTGGCCGAACTCCACATCAGTTTTCGTGATGCTTGAAACGTGTGCCTGCACGAGAAGCTCAATGGATGATCTTATGAGGAACACCTAAGTTGAAGAAGTGACATTGCTCTCTAATGAAAATCAAAACTCTATGGTGTTCAGAAATATTTCTTACCGCATTCTGATACACTCATCTCGGTACTTTGAATTAATTGATGCAAGAATTGACATGTTTCGTTAGTGTTTGATGAATTGATGGAACGTTGACCGAACTCCACATCAGATTTCTTGATCTTCTTAAAGAGTGCCTGGACGAGGCGGTCAATGGTAGATGGTCCTAAGTGGAACAAACACCTAAGTTGAAGAAGTGACAATGGTTTCTGATGGTATTCTTACCGCCTTTTTCCACATTGCAGGTACATCCGCGGGTTGGCAGAGGCTGTGAAGCGCATGGGAGGAGAGATCTACGAAGAAACTGCCGTGACGAAGCAGGAGGGAGAGGTTTGTAAGACAGATGGAGGCTACACTGTCACGGGAGGTGCAGTTGTGCTGGCCACCAACTCCCCTATCCACAAACTGTTGGCAGTTCACTCACGCCAGTACGCAAGACGCTCCTACGTGGTGGGCTTGAAGGTTCCAAAGGGTGCCATCAAGTAATCTTCCAACTTACATTTAATACAATCTCTAAGGTTCGGAGGCTTGAGAGAGAATGTCGTAGAGGTGCTCCCGCTCAAGCATATCTTATGATGTAATTTGGTGGAATAGGAGAGGTAAGAGATAAATAAGGAATAAACCAGTGTCATAGAAAAATTCCGGGAGGGTATAATTGGCTGCAAATGGTGCACGCCCGTAAACTAGTAAATGTTGCAAGCCGCTGGAAGGAACAAGTAGATTACAGGGTAGAGTGCAGGAGTGGGGATCGTCCTAATTGGAAGTACCTAATCCCTTGCTACTTCCAAGACTAAGTGGTTTAGGAGGTTTCACACGTCAGAGATGTAGAAGGGTAGAAGTCACTGAAGAATTGCAACCCAAATGATAGCCGGGTGCATTGAGAGATGCGAGTAGCAATTCAGGAACATATGCATGCAGGTGGATTAATTCCGATGTTAGTTTTCTGCCTCCTGCTCTCCTTCTTAAACCTAGTATCCATTGACTCGTTCACTGAGGTTGGATCATTTATGAATCTAAACCCTAATTTCTCGAAGACGTTCAACCAAGGGTGCCAACTGCTAAATTTGAATATTTTGTCCCTGTCGAAGGCGGATATTGACGGGTAGAATTCACAGAAAGTGAATGCGATCCCAGTGATAGGGTAGCGAGGTATGTGAGTAGCATTTTGATGTTAGTATTCATTGTCTCTTGTCATTCACTGAGGTCAGATCGATTATGAAACCAAACCTTAATTCTCGAATACGTTCAACCAATGGTGCTTCTAAATGTTGTCTTTGTCAAAGACGGGTGTAGACGGGTAGGATCGAATGAAAGTGAATGCCACCCAAATGATAGGGCAAAAGTAAGGTATGCGAGTAGAATTCAGGAACACATGCATGTAGCTGGAATGATTCTGATGTTAGTTTCTGCATCCTGCTGTCCTTAAACCCTGGTCATTGTCTCCATCGTTCACTGACATTGGACAATTTTTAAAACCAAATCTAAATTCTAAAACGTTCAACTAATGGTGCTGACTGCAAAACTTTGTCGTCTGATCTTCTTGGACGCAGCCGTGCCTCTTGGTGGGACACAGCTTCACCATATCACTATGTGAGGTTAGAGGATAAGGATGATGACGAGATTCTCGTAGTCGGCGGTGAAGATCATGTGGTGGGCATAAACCCTACAAATTACAAGGATGCCTACGGATTGCTTGAACAATGGGCTCGTGCTCGCTGGCCTGCAGCTCAAGAGGTTGTTTACCGATGGACGGGTCAGGTGGGTAACTAATTTTGGTTCTGCAATTCTTCTTTCTCTTCATGTCGTCACATTACATGCAATTCGATGTGTCAAGAAAACCTAGATACTCTTTGGATTGTATGTGCTGCAATTGCTGAGGGCCACTTTACACTAGAGATTGAGGGCCCGTGACCATTGCACTCTAAAATGTCGCATTGGGACCAAGGAAGTTTGAATGGATGAAATACCTACACAGTGTCCTTCATGGCATGAAATGGATAATGTCTCATGGTCTACCAGATTTTGCATCAAATGCATCTATCACTATATTCGTTAATTTGAGACTTTCTCTTGTCTCAAATTAATATATGGGCCACAACAACATGGTCTAATGTTTGGGTCGTCCTACCTAAACCATCTTGATATGAGTTCTTAATTGGGTTCTTGATATGGATCCCCGCTTCAAAGTATTTGCATCTTACAACATTCTCCAATATTTGTGTGATTTTATCCATGTTCTTATATTTGTAACTGTCTCAAAATGCCGAAAAAGTCCCAATTTAACGAATATAGTGATATCTCAAAGAGATGGATCTTATACAAAACCGGGAGACCATGACACTTCAAAATCTCACAACCCTGATTTATTATAACTCGTTGTGTATGTTAATGAAATAACATTTGGTTGAGAGCCTGGTCGTGTTTATCTTTACAGAACACATTGTGGCGCATGACCACACAAAATTCAATTTCAATATTCTATGGTACGGCCTTCGGATGAGTTTCAACGGTCCTCACAATTTCATGGTCACAGCCCTTGGCCATACTGTAAAGTGGCCCGGATGCTCACTCTTTCAGTGACCGATTGCTGAGTTAACCCAATTTAAGGATCACAGCTCTCAGCATAAGTGCCTGAAACAGCTTGACTTCTACAGCTTTTGGTTTGAGGATGCAGGTATATATTGTTGCCGATTTCCTTGGACTGTATGGAAGAAATCCTCTAGATGCTGGCAATGTGTATGTCGCCACGGGTATGAACACTTGGCTATGTCTCTGAACAGTCTTTGTTCTGGAAACTTTATTCAACGCAATGAGATTCACTTCAATTGGCATACCAATCACCTGATTCTATTGTTTGGACATTTTTTTTCTTCGATTTTTTTCATATCAAGCCCTTCAACCTGTAAGTGTGGTGCTTGCAGGGGATAGTGGAGAAGGGATGACTGGTGGTACTATAGCAGGAATTGTAATCTGCAATTTAATTCTGAACAGACCACACCCATGGATTGAAATCTATAGCCCAACTCGGTTACCTCCAGTTTCACCAGACACGGTATCACAAGCTTTTGAGGAGATTCAGGAGGTCGCTGCAGTAAGTCCTCAGACTTCCAATACCAACATTCCAATCTTAACATATGCTGAAGAAAATTGAACTAGTACATGGATGTAAAATTTCCACAAAATTATCTCTCTTATGTCGACTTTATTGTCAAATGGCAGGGATTCTCAAATCTCATCCCCGGGCTAGGTGTGGATTCATTCTCAAGTGAAACTATTGGGTACAACAGTGAAGCTGTAATTCAAGAAGGCTTGAATACAGTTGCAGTTTACCGAGATGCCCAAAGAGAAGTGCACAGATATTCTGGTGAGCATAATCTATGATATTTGTTTTCTTTCAGAAAATGGAAGGAATGACCCTCACATGAGCAGACTTGAAATTGGGAGGTTGCTATGCTGATTTGATTGTAAGGTGAGATTTGTGATTCATTCCCAGATTAGATGAACTTTGTCACAGCACCAATAATTGAGCTGCACCGTGTATGGTAATTAGCATCACTTACTATTTGGAATTACACTATCCTATAACTTTTTGCTATAGATTCTATTTTTTTACTGGAACAGAGGTCAAATATGTTGTTTGGTCATCAAAGGACTAAACCTGGAAAATTTTAAATAAATCTGAGTAGAAAAATATAGCATCGTGGAACTTGGAATAGCAAGTGACATTAAATACCATAAACGGTGTACCTGTTTTAGATTTTACTGAACACAGATAGTTAACTTCTGGAATTCACAGTTCAATGGTCAACCCTACACCATAAAACTTAAATAGACTGTGGGATAGTAAGCATCAAGATTATATGTGAAATGTGACTTAAAAGCCTGAGTTTTAGGGAAACCAATTGTGGTTTTTTGCAGCTGTATGTCCACATATGGGCTGTGCTGTAAAGTGGAACCCCAAAGACACGACATTTGATTGCCCTTGCCATGGCTCGCAATTTGACACTGATGGAGTTTGTATCCAGGGCCCTGGTAAAGCAGGATTAGAAAAACTTGCTCCCAATCAAAATCAGGCGGTAGTTACTTAGGTAGTACAGTTATTTTTCTGGTTGATTGTCACTCCATTGCAAAAAAAAAAAAAAAAAAAAAGGGATTGCTTGTATCATGCTGCACAATTTGTAAAGATATCTTGATTTTTTTGGATGGAAGTGTATATGCGACCAGTCTAGAATCAGGGTAATTTTAGCCTAGGGCTGAAGACCAAAGAAAGTGCATTTTAAATTGAGTGATCCTGTTTGGGAAGAGCAAAATTTTGGACCGATGAAGTTTACAGAAAAAGAAAAAGAAAAGAAAACAGGAACGTCAATGTTATAACATTGACATGTGATGCCCCTTCACCATCTCCATTCCATGTCCTTGCGAGCATGGGGGGAGGTGGTTTAGTACCTATGGTTAATGTTGTGTGATAAGTATCTCTAAAATTATCACACAATATTAATCATAAATTATGATGTTTGTGATAAGTAGTTTGTCATGATGGTTATTTTGGGAGGAGGGGTGGCTAATGTGGTTGACTAAGAGGTATGTACTATTTAGGCTATCTCTAAAGATATAAGGTTGAGGCATCTATAACCAACAAAATAAGAGAGTGTGTATCTATTTAGGAGGAGTAATATCACGGAATTATTTTTCTTGCGAAGAGAAACATATTCTAAGGAGAATGCAATTTATTTTATTTTATTTTATTTTCATGAATATGGAAATTGCTACAAATTTTGAAGGGTTAAAGTTTGGGTAACACATAGTCGATTTATAGGATAACCCATAACCGCTCATCTAAATGCTAATGCTTGGCTACAACAATTATCAAAATTCTTATGAGGGTAATCAATCACAAGCCGCCACCACATAAACCTTAACTACATTCACTTGATAAATATAGATCTCATCCATGTCAGCATTACACGACCCTAGTGAGTAGTTAAACGAACTTGGTTGACTATGAATGCCTCGACCTTATGTGTAAGTGGTGAGGGATTGGGTATGTTCTATTGCAAGTAGGAGTGCGTATATCTCTACTCTGAGGATACTTGGGTATCCCGGTAGCTTGGCAACAATGTTTACTTGGAGGGCTCCATTGAACACACCTATTCCGGTGAGGTTTCTGTTGCCATCTCCATCTTTTGGGGGGGGGAGATAGCAATTGCTTGCATGAGTGCATTTCTTATAATTCTAGATTTAGTTTGGTGTTTTTGTTGAAATTCTTGAAAGATGAGGATACAAATGCTAGTGGGGTCTTGGATTTGGGGTAGGGTTGTTATGTTGAAGGTGGTTTGTTTGTCAATGAATTTAGTGGAGTTTGATTTTTGTAGGGTGGTTAGGCTAGTATAGAACGGATTTTTTTGCCAGTCATTATATATTAGCGAGTTGTCTACATGGAATGTGGTGTTTACTGAGTCTATGTGGATCATGAAATGTTTTTAAAGTATAAATTGTGTTCTAGCCATGGGTGATTTGGCCACACATGCTTGGTACTTGAGGAGTGGAGATGTTCAGCACCGCCGTACTTGGTTACAATGAATTTCACTAAGCCTTGGTAGATTTCACCAAGTTGTCTTTGGTCATTAAGTGTTTGGGTTAGTTGTTCACTTAGAGTTGTAGCACATCTAGGGAGGAGGGAGAAGGCTTCAATACAGGTCTAATGCATCTCTAGTTAGTTGGGTGAAAATGTTGGGGGTGGTCATGGTGAGATTGCATGTGGATTTGGTGAGTTTGATAAGGAGTTTGTCCATCTTTTGAATGTCTGGGATATAGAAGGGGGTTATATAGAATACATATTTGATGCCTGGTCTAATGATTGTGTTTAGGATTTTGATTTTTTGTTGGAGTGAGGCGGGCGAAAGTAGTAATGCCATGCTTTGTTTTTTGATTTGACAATGGTGAGTTTTTTTTGGATGAACCATTTGAGGGATGTGATGTGGTTTTTTTGTGGGGGATCTTCTAACTGTGAGGTGTGAGGGAAGTTGTAAAATGACTGGGAAGTGGTCCTAGTTGAGGGGGATATGTGTGTTGGTGTGGCATTGTTGGTGAGCATGGTATGTTTTGGATGTGTAGAAGCCATTTATGAGGCTCTTGTATGTGTAGTTGGGGGGCCCTTTGTCTCGTGAAATTTAGTGTGTTTGGTAGCTGTAAAAGTTGTATGTTGTCAATGAATGTGTGCTAATCTTTGTCATCTTGTGATAGGGGGTGGTGTTTGGTCGTGTTTTTCTACCTTTAAGGAAGATGTCTTGGTTGAAGTCACCTATCAATAGGGTGTGCTGGGTGGTTGATGAGTGTTTCTTCTATTATGTGTTGTATGGAGGGGACTAGGTGTATGTTGTTTGCGTGTGAGGGCATATATATATGTGTATGATGAGGATTGGTGTGAGGGGTTTGTTAGTGAGTGTGATGACTTGAAGAAAAGGTGTTAGTTCGATGGGGGTGGGTAGTTTTGTAATGTTACTAGGGTAAGCGATTGTTTTGTGAACATGGTGATAAAATCTCCTTTGGTGGAGGCATGTTGGATGTAGGGTTTTCTTTGATAGGTGGTGGCATCTCGTGTATTGTTATATATGATTTTATAGTCCGGGAATTGGGTGTCTATGTAGCGTGTGGATTGTCCTTAGGTATTTTCGTTTCTTGTATGCATAGGGTTAGTGGGGGGGGTGTTGTTTATGATGTTAAGCTGATGGATGTCTTGAAGATTGGTGCTAAGGTGTTCACAATTGCTTGTGATGCAAGTGGGCGGGTTTGGGTGTGGGTTTTCTTGTGTGTTTGTGTGTGGAGGGGGGGTTGTATGATGGGGAGGAATGTGTCTGCCAAGTGTGCATATTCATTTTTAAGGGTTGTGGAATCATTGATGTAATATTGGGCTTGTCTTCTTGTGACAACTATTGGCATGTGTTTAAGGATGTGTGATATAGGTCCAAAGTTGGGTGAGATGTCTCCGTCTTTGAGGATAAGGGATGAGGAATTCCATATACAAAACTTTGAGGTTTTGAGATTTGGATGTTTGAGGTTGGTGTGGGTAAGGTGGTAGAATGTTCTTAAATATGTAGGGGGGATGTATGGGGGTAGTGTCATGTGGTGGTTATGATGTGTGTATGTTAATGGTGTTTAGGTTGGGGATGGAACAAGGTTTGTGGTGGAAAGTTTATGGGTATTTAGTTGGTGGTGTGTGTACATTGATGTAGGGATACATCCTAGGAGGGTGAGTAGTGTGAGGAGGATTGTTGTTGAATTTATTTTTGGCATTTCTTGCTTTGTGGGTTGTGGTTATTGAGTGGTTGTATGGTGGAGTGTTGCTTTGAGAGGGGGTGTGTTTGTGTTGGACTATGTAGTTGAAGGTGGAGATAGAGAAAAGAAAAAAATTATTGTGGCATCCAAGCCCATGGTTTGGGATCTTTATTTATAGGTAAAATGACTACAAAAGCAATGCCAAAGATAAGAAAAGGAGCCCGTTGTGATGCTAGTGTGTGTGTACTAATTATTATGTGGGTGTTGACCTTGGTGGTGGCTTGATGGTGGTGTGTGTTGAAAAGCATTGGGAAATTTTGGTGGTCCTTGGAGTTGTGGTTGATGTCCTCCAGCGAATCCCATGCCAGTTGAGGTGCTTGGTGGTGGAGCTATCATAGGTGGAGTTGGTGTGGGTGATGATCCACCATGGATGTAGCTAGGTTTTGCATGAAAGCTTGCATTCTTTGGTTGGGTTGGTGATATTCCAAGGTCATTGAACACATGACATTTTGGACGTTGGTAGTGTGGGACTTGATAGCTTTTGTCGACGTTTCCACTCTTTGGTCCTTATTGAGGTTAATGGAGTTGGCTAGAGTAGCGATCTTCTCATCCCTGGTGTCAACTAACTCCTTCATGGACTTTGTGAAGAGCCTCTCTAATACCATCGGTGTCGTGATATTGTGCATGGATTGTACTTGTTGCGTGATAGCTCCTCTCATGAGCGCTTGGGCTAGGCGAATGGCGGTTTTCATTTGGTGTGGCTTCATCTATGCTACCCTTGTGCAATATAAAGTCAATTATCTGGCCGACTATGTAAATTGATTTGTGAAGACACTCCATATACATCATTGCGTTAAGGCATTGCATATGGCACCACCCAACATGGCGATCATCTGTGAGGTTGGTGCCATGGCCAAAGCTCACTCCCGTGACATTGTTTTCTTTGAAGAGGCATTTGAATGCTTTGATGGTAGTAGTTTTGAGCTTTTGTTGAGGTAAGTTGTTGGTGACGAGGGTGGTGCTTATGCAAACGTCCAACGGATGGCCGATGACTTTGTCCTTAGTGAAGCTCACTAGAATTTTTCATGTTGAAATTTGAGTCCATTCATGATGAGGTCTTCACAGGTTTCCTCCATCGTGAGGGTGAGGAAGGCAAAATCATTGTCCACTTCCAGCTTGGTAAGTGATAAAATCTCCATTTTTCAGCCATCATAGTATATCTCCCTCATGAGAACTTTGAGGATGTCAATTGCTGAGTTGCTATGGAGTGTTTCACCTTTGAGGTGGAGCTGCATGTTGCGAGCCTTAGTGATTAGTTCGATTTTTTTATTTTTTTCTACTTTGCTAATGGCTCTTTCACCACCCTTCATAAACATGATAAATGCTCTCTCACCTCGGAATAAGGCTAACCCATCTCTCTTGGGGTTTGCAAAGTGGATTTCTTATGAAGCCTGCCCACATTTTGTTGATTGCGTTGATTATGATGTCAAGTGGATTGGAGTACGAGGTGCCTAACGGAATGCCCATCTTTTGTAGCCGCTCCAAGCAAGCGGTCTTAATCTCGTTTTGGCTAAGCAGCTTAAATCCCTCATCAAAATGTATGGTGATGTGAAAGCCTTTGGTGAGGCCCGTTTCTTGGGACACCTTCTCGTACATGGGGATTTGTGTAAAATGGAGGTGTTGTCAGGGTACAACATTTGGTCTCTAATTGGGGTAGATCGTTAGTTTGGTCCTTAGAAACACTTACCTCAATGTGTAGAATTCTTCTATCTCACTTGTGGGGGTGCCTAGCTTGTTGAAGTATTCTTGGGTCTTTCTCTCCTTCAATGTGTTCTTGCCACGGTGATTTGCAAGGGCTTTGTATATCAAGTAGCCCACCCACATGTGTCCTAGCATTTTGATGTCAAATGTAGTTGCCTTTCTTCTCCTGTGGGGTGGGTGTAGTCTTTGGTTTTCCTCCTCTTGGAGCTTTGGCTCTTCGTCGTGTCCACCGCTTGGGGGTTCCGGTATTGGATGGTGGGTTACTACTAGCTAGTTGGGCAGCGATGGGGTCCCTTTCTTAGGAATGGTGGGAACTATGTGCTAGAGAGAGTTGTAGTGAACTACTACCTTTCTTCAATGAGACGTTTTCTAGTTGGGCATCTATGCCTAAATCTTCATCCTCATTGAAGGCATGCTTTGATTGTTACATTTCCTTTGTTGTTGGTTCTTTGTGAAACTTTGTATTGCTGGTGAATTTCTTTTCTAAATTTCTCATATTTCTCATGTAGTGTATGGGGGGTGGAGTTACCATTGTGCAGCTCTTAGCTAGCCATGTTGGGTGAATCCTTGAGGTAGCCATTGGCAGATGTTTTAGCATTCGAGCTCGGAGTGTGATTGGGTCTGTGGTGGGGTGTCGCCTTTGTTTCTCCTCTGTTTCCATGGTGTAGTTGAAGTGTGCCTCGTCATCTCTACTCTCTTGACTTGGCTGCTAGGATGCTACCTTCATTTCTTCTCTACTCACTTGCTAGGCTTGGTTGGATATGTTGCCCTGCCACTCCTTGCTACTACCAATTTTCCTATGCCTCATGTCATTTTGTGATTTAGGATGTTGTCGAATTTGGGCATGTGTTTTGTGTACATGTAGTTGAAGCGTTCTCAAAAGTCGCGAGGGTTGGTGATGAACTAGTTGGTGTTGTGGTGGTGATTTGTTGTTGTTGCTTTTGCGGTGTGGGTTGATTTTGTTGAGCGAGTTGGGTACATATTTCGATTGAGAGCCATGTGGTGTGGTTTTGAATTAACTACAAACATGAGGCGTTTGTGCAATGTTAGTTCTTGTGTTCATTATGCGAGTTGTCTCATCAAGGATGTGGCGCCTAAGTTGTGGCCTTGTGTGGGTATTATCGCAAGGCGGGTGTTGAGTTATGGCCAGTTCATTCCTACCCTCCAGATGCCAGTGTTGCAGAATTTGGGTGTTGGAAAGGCCAACGTCCGTGGCGCGGTTTGCTTGATGATTTGTGTGTTGGGTCTGGATATGTTTGGTGGTCAAATGAGGTTCCGGTGAGTTGCAGTATGATTGAGCAGGTGGCGGTCCCCCAATTGCCGTGGTAGGGAGTGTGTTGCATCCTTTTGGTTGCTCCCCGTAGTATGCAGGTACAACAATGTTGCTGTGGTATTTGAGTGTTGTGGAATGCGGGTGACAAGTTTGCTTCGAGAATGTTGATTCTTGCTGGATGTTGTGAATGAGGTGTGGAGGAAGATGGGGTGTGGGTAGTTTAAGTAGGATGTTAGTGTTGCTAATCATCTGAATGGTTGTGTGGCAAGGTGTGAGGAAGTTGTGCGGTTGTTCGGTGTTCAACAGAGGTGTGTTCTGTTTATGGGAACAAAAAATGTTGGGTTTGTTTTTAATTTATTTTGATGTCTTTCTTGCTATGTTTTGTATGCATGGTGTTTCTTTTGGTATGTGCTTGGTTGGAGTTGCTCCAATGCGAGAGGTATGGATTTTTTTGCGAGTTTCTTGTGTATTTTGGGTGGTGCAAATTTTTGGGTCATGATGCATTAGTAGCCAGTTATTGTTTTCGGTCTTTGTGGATTTAGGTGATTACCATTGTAGGAGTGGGTTGTCTCTGCAAGTGTTCAAGAGGGCGCGGCGGTGGGTGTGTGACCTTTTGTGTATGACAACATGAGCTTTGTTGGATCTTTTTGGAAGTGGCCTTTGTGTGAACTTGTTGGTGGTATGCATGTAGCATACAAGACTTTTTGGAGAGTTTTGTGGCTCATTGAGTTGTAGGAAAAGGAGTGGAGATGGTCTACCAAGTGGAAGTGACCTTTGGGGTGCTCTGTGAGGAGAGTGTGCTTTCTATGTGATTTAGTGGTGTTTCTTTGGTTTAGGCCCACTGACATGTGATTTTGTGGATATCTTTGTGCTATCACAGTATGCGGTGTCAGTGACCACACAACATCCGGAGGGATTTCATCCATTTAGATATGGATGGATGAAACCCTTGGATTTGTGGAGATGCTCCTAGGTGAGGAGTCTCCTCTTTAGCTTGGCACTCTTGCCAAGTCAAATATTGCGAGTGAGTGTGTGGAGAGAGCTTGTATGAGGTGAAGATTGCAAGTTGTTGCAATAAATATTGAGTTCTTCTCCCCTTACTTACACTCTTGGATTCTCCCGTGGTGGAGTGAGAGATAACTTGACTTGTTGTGTACATTTGAAGAGAGAACTAGAGCTCTTAGTAGTCTTTGACTCTCTTCCTTCTCATGTGAAGGTGTGTTGTATATGTGTGCCTTTGCTATGTTTTAGTGTTATTTATTAGTGGTGGTTGGTACTCAATCTGCAGTGACACACAATCGTTATTTACACGACAGTGCAAGTTGAACATAAAAGAATTTCGGGATGGAGGCGGGAATGTACCTTTGTTGAGATCTAGTGTAGAGTAGGCTTGATGTCATCTTACGCTCTGCCGCTTCTCACGAGCCATTGGATCCAACGTGGATATGACAAACCACAAGATACCATTGGCGTGACCTCACCTCACACATGGTATATCACTAGAGGCACAGTCCGGGGAGTTCTATACAAAAATCGGTACATTTCCGACCTTTTAGAAAGAGGTTCGGATTTTTTCCTTTTTACTCGGAAGCTACCGTAAGCCAATTTTTTTCCTCGGTTAAATTCCGAGATTTACCTTTCCCATTCGGTAATTTTCCTAGTTTCTAAATTTTACTTCGGTATGTTTCCGAAGTTATGTATAGTGAGTCGGATTTTTGTTTTGTTTTGTTTTTATTTTATAAAAGAAAATTGGTGTTATGCTTTTAGGGGGGTGCATTTGTGTTGAAAGAAATTCCAAGTATCCTTGGAAGGGGTTGAACCTTGCCAAGCCCCCACCATCTTGGGGCCAAGGATGTAGCTGGTTTAGGGTTTAGGATTAACCCTGAACCCAAATCAACGAGTTAACTAATCATTTGGAACCACCGACTGTGTTGGAGATCCCCATATCAAGTCTGTTGAGCTTGACAAAATTTCCTTGTCATCACCGTGAACATGCCACACCTCGTTAGTAATGACAGATAGAGCTCGGACTTGGACCAATTTCTCATTCACAGTTTTCAAAAGCAGAACTGGCATTAAATGGGTGTGTGGATCATCATAGCTCACCACCAAAGACAAAATGAATGCAACCCGGAATAAAATCAATTAAAGCAAAAGGGAATGAGTTAATTTAGTGCCAATGAATGATTGTCAATCGCAGACATCAATCTTTGCCTAACTGCGCATTCGCCCGGAGTTCTTGCATATCCACCATTCAACTACCTGCGTAAACTGCCAGTGTTGTACACACGGGATTGCAGTTACCATAAATCCATAAAACTAGCAAGATTTTACCCTTCAAGAGAGACATCCAAAGAGACTTGAAGTTGTCTCGACTACAAAATCTAATAGAACCAGGCTTCATCATAACCGGGACTCCAACTAATGTGAATTAGCTGCATGCTAGTAATCTCAGGTCCCAAAGGCTGCAGATGATGTCCAAAAACGATCTAAATCATAAGGAACCATTTCGCTCTTGCAGAAGTATGATGATGCAATTATATTGTTGGAGTGTTGAAAGGAATGAAATGCAGACAGTGTCTACCCCGAGAAATTTAATTAAATGTTCACCACTTATTGAACTTGAGACGCACATTCTTACAGCAGAGACACACATTGACTACCATCTTATGATGATCTCAAGACCTCAGAATAAGAGGAAAGGAAAAGAAAGAAACATAATAATAAAGGTGCTCACCAGCGTCTTAAATCCCCCACCGGACTCCCCAAGTCTGCATCCATCCACAAGCACAATGCAACCGCCCTTCGTCAATTATCAGAAAAAATTCACCTCTTAAGCTCTCTATATTACTTAAACACCAAAAAGCTCCCAAATTAACACAAATCATCAACACGAAAACTCGCCACAACATGGATCCGACAAGTGGAAAACTCACCACGCTACGCAATCATCATCACTGCATCTATCTAACATCGCGCACATAGATCCCACCTCCAAAGAGTTGTTTACAAACACACCGTGCAATGCCACACTCATCAGCCATTTGATTGTTACAAACCCTAGCTCCCCAATTTGGCCATCAAATGCACGAAACAAAGAGCAAAAGAACGAGGAAAAAAATTGGAATCATGACGGCACCAAGAGCATGCGAGATTCGGCAATGTTGGGAAAATGAATCGGGTCATACATGCGGTTAGAACAAAGAGATGTGATGTGATGTGATGTGCGAAGCTGAAACCCTCACGGTGTGATTAGGTCACCAAGACTCCGAGGAAGGAGACGATGTAGGTGCGTGGAGGTGCATCAGCTCTTTCTTCACAACACAACAAGCGCTGAACTGAACTGAACCCTTCAAAATGAGAAGAAGGAAGCGGAAGCTTAGAGCATGAATGGGGTGGAGAGAAAAACCCCAATGAAGGAGTGAGGTACTTTGCCCAAGGGATTCAAACTCTTCTTATAATCTGGTTGCTTAGAGCCTCAAAACCCTAATCGGCCTAGTGACAACGGAACCAACCATAAATTAGCCTCCAAGGGTTTTGACCTTATGACTCTAGTATTACCCCAATAAAAAATTCCGCCCTATCCCTAGTCCCTTCGGCTACTTGCCTAAAATTAAAAAATTGGCTCGGTAAATTTCCCAAACTATGATGCCTCAACCGGCAAAATTGCCGGTCTATTCTCCCTTGAACCGGTCGATTTCCGACCTCGACAATTTTTCATCGGTACCTCATCCGAATCATTGCAAACTCATTCGGAAATCTCCAAAAAAATTCGGCTAGCTCGTAACTAAACCTCGGTACTCCCTGTACATTGACTAGAGGGCATCGCTAAACTTAATGTTATCATAAACTTGGTGGATATGCATGTTATCTTTGTGCGTTGTCCGATCTACAATTGATCATAGGGTCTTAGTCAACGCCACTAAGGAAACGATCGGGTTGATGTGACTAGCATCACCATGGGAAGATTTTGCACTGAGTAAGAAGGATCTCACTCAAGATCATCATGAATAAAGCCTGAATGTTGCATGGTGATGAGGAAAATGCACATTGTGCACGCAAAGATCTCCAAACTTGCACATTTACTATGGAAAAGCATGTTGGTAGTATACCACATTGTGGATGGATTGGGCACAAAAACACTACCAACTTCAAGAGAGACAAAGGAGAGGTTGTATAGAGTTTTGGTAGAGTTGCTCACTAAGAGGTTGGCCCAACAATGCTCCTTTTGGAGCAGAGCACACATGATACGATTTGCACCTAGAGCATAAATATATAAATAGAGATTCACATGGTGAAGATTTCCTTGGTAAATACACTTAGCAAATACCAAAAAATGTTGGCTCAATTAGATATACTCAATTCTTGAGTTTGGCTAACATATTCAAATTAAGCAAAATAACTAATATTTCAATAAAATTGGACTAAGTCTAAGTCCATAATTATAACATGTTGAAATTCTATTGTGGGATCCTCTGATAGAACACGTATAGTGGATTATGATAATATGAAAGCAATTGTTTTGATTGAATTTTCATTCCTTATCATTTTATTATACTATAGATTTACCATCAGAACATGGGTATTCTTAATTTCATCTTATTTTAACATTCAAATATTCACTTAGGATTCACATATCCCCATAAGATTTAGTTATATTGAAAGTGTATTGATGGATCCACCCATAGAATTGAAGCAACCCAAAAGTCAGATTTTTGAAAATATGTCCATATTTACTTAAATACAAGTTAATGAAGAGAAGCCTACCAAAAGATAGAGAGAATGCCACAAGAGGAAAGGGGGTAAGAATCCCCAGTTATGCTTGAAGGCACCCTTGCATCCAAAGGCGACTCTGACACACTGCTCACAAATTGAAGTAGGTGACATCTTGTTGGCTAGAGGCAAGGAGGCAATTCCTTAAACAGAAGGCATGACAAAAAAAAACTGGATTTGCCTCATATGAAAAGGGATCAATGCTCTATGACAAAGAGAACTTCTTTTATATCAACGTGGGTACTTACTACTTATTCAGAGCTCATATGAATACTTCATTCATTATCAAAGTGAAGATTTGTGTGCTCGTCAAATGGCCATATAGGTTTCCCTCACTCCATGGGGGGTGCATCGGAAACCTAAATGACGTGCATGGATCACTCTGAAATCAAACCCCCTATATACAAGTTTATAGAGAAAAACAAATGTATACATACTAACAACATGCTAGAAAATGGACTCATGTGTTTATAGTACGCTTTTTGATTGCTTGATAGACCACTTAATTTTAGTTAACTTGTTACAAAAAAATAATTAGAAATAGAAGACTTATACAATTCATTTGGAAGGCGCTAAAAGTGATAATGTGATAAATGGCTCCACTACATATACAAATTTCAAACCAAGAATTAAATTTTCCTTTATTATAGATAAAATTCACTTTCCCTTTCCAATGAGAAAGTCATTGAACATTTTTTCGTCCATAGCACGTACCTCAACAATTGCATCAAACAAACAAAGACAAGGGCATAATAACTTAGCCACAATTTGGAGAGCAAAACTAAAAGAAGCCCATGAGCACTCCAAGAGCCATTAGTATGTTAATACTAATGCCTAGAACCCAAATACAAACCCTAACAAGAACATACATGGTAGCTAGTAAGGACTATGACAATATGACAACCGTGAATGAAAACATGGATTGGATGAAACTAGCACATCTATTGTCAATTTTTTCTCTAAACCTTAGGGCCCCCTTTTAGATTACCTTTACTTCAAGAAATTTAATAGCCTTTTTAGATGTACACACTAGAGAAAAATAATACTTCTCTTTTATGTACTGTACACTATATATGCTAATGCCTCAAGTAATGCCCCTTCTTGTACTCATGTTAATTCGTACGTGGTATGAAGAGTCCACCCCTAGGCTTCCCCCCCCCAATTGTGTTGATTATTGAGCCTAGAATGATCATCATATTTTGAACACATGGTCCAATTTCTTATAAACATGTGTCTTTTTGGAATATGTTCTTGGAACCACACCTAACCACATACCACTATTATATAGGTGTCTGATTAAGAAAAATAATTGAATAAGGGTTCTTCCTTGTATCTAGTGTAAACTTATGGAGTCACACTCATTGCAGTGATCAGTTATAGTGGTGACACGTGAAATAATGTGAGGTAGATAAGCCCATTTCCGTTAACTTAAGCAATTTCACACAAGTATAGTACATTTGTGTAGCTGGACTGATTTTCACATGTATGGAAATTGATATCACAATCCTAAAGAATGTTTTATTTTACCCTTGGTAGAACCATGTCGCGTACCTTTCCATAAGGATTGCCCGAAACACCTTGGGCGCAAGGGGGACCCCGGAGTGACACCCGGGACTTGTGGCGCCGTTGGTGAGAGGGCCCAAGTGATCCTAGTGTGGGTGAGGGCCTCGGGCGTTGGGAACGCCTCCTACCCACAGAGACTAGGAGGCATGAGAATGAGGCCATAAGCTATGCGTAGCTTATGGCGTGCGGATTCTAGAATGCTTTAGAACACCTTATTTGGAGGTGTTAGCTAGAAGATATGGCAAGTTGAATGGGGCGATGTCCCGGGACAGCGCTCTGGAACAGCAATGGCCTGGGAGTGGCTCCCGGGACTGCGAACCTTTAAACGGGCATAACTTCCTCTGTACTTGCCCGAATGGAACAAATAAGTAGTCCATCGTCATCTACGTGAAACGTAGATCACGATGGAGTGGTCTATTATTAGAATAAAAGACTCTATGAGGAAGTTATGGGCTTCTGAAGCTGCTGGGGGCTTCCAGCCTCAACGGCTAAGGGAAAATGTCTACTTGGCCCCAAGAGTTGGGGGAGAGACAAAAGGATACTTGACGGTGGGGTAGGGGTCCTGCCTAGAGTCCTAGAGGCTTATATGGGTGAGGTGGTGTGGCCTCACCCGCCCGGGGCCAAACGGCAAGGCCTCCATGGGCATTGGCCCAAGGTGAGGACATAGTTGCCTAGTTTGGCTCGGGTTGTTGTAGTGTTGCTCCGGCAACACGATGTGCAACATAAGATTGGACTTCCATGGATGAAGTCCACATGTCACCAAAAATCCTTCACCCTTCGATTTCGTCCTAGCCCGAGTGGAAAAGTTTATAATGACATGTAGAGACTTCTCTCTTTGTAACCCAATATATAATTCTAATCTACCCTTGGAATATACACAATTTGATTAACACCACACTATGTAGTTTTACATTCTTTAATATCGGGCAAGGTTATATCCTTAGCCTTTTCTAATGTCCACCCGGCCGCTTTGGCCACGCATGCCTTCAAAGATATCCCTCTTGTGAATCGAGTCCTTGCCGTCGACTCCACACTACTACATGAGTTTCCGCTTATTGATTCCGTGCTATCACATGTCATCGTGGTTGATTCCGTATTGGTACATGACACTTCGCTTGTGGATTCCATGAGCACATAGGCTTTAAATACAAGTATTAAAAAATACTTATATACTTATCCTTGCCCTTCCTTCTCTAAGTTCTTGTTGATGTAAATCTCTATCAATGTCTTCCTACTAAACTTCAGAATAGTATAACTCCCACCCAACTTATGTTTTTCAAGTGAAATTTGGTACACTTGTTAAGTATCTTATAAAAAATCTTCACACCAAATTTTGGCACAAACAGAGTTCATATGCAAAAGTTATGCATGAAATTCTAACTCTAACTACTTAGTATGAATGCTGTGATAAAGCATCCGGTCATTAAAACTCTAATAACTTCCAACTCCTACGTCCAATCAATCTAAAATTTTGACACAAAATAGATATATAAGTTCAGAAGGTAGTGTCAAATTTTGGTATCCATATCTATAACCCTCTAAGAGATACATATTTTCAAACCTTGCTGCTTTGTTCCTAGACACCCTCCCCTTCAACTTTTAATAACTCTTTCATCCCAATGACTGAAGCTCTCAAATTTTTACCACAACTCCCATATTTTATAATAAACAATCCCTCAAATTTTCATACCCATTGAACACTCTGATCATCCATAATTGACAAATCTCTCACTATAAAGTTCTGCTCAAGTTCATAACTAATAAAACACTACAAGTAATGCACCTAGTACAATCTAGTCACTCTAAATGCCACAAGTTTAAACAAGTTTGAACTCTCTCACTTCAATATGAATCTCAATGCAACAAGTTGAAGTTTACAATCAAACTCCAAATTCCTTAAACCCAATCTACTTCTAACAAGAGGTCAATCCCTCTTCAAGGCTAAATAGCCTTGGCTCTTCACCTAAGAACTAAGCACACACATGTGCTCCTATCTTGCTTCCCACACACCCACACTTATAACCCGTGGGGTGCTTAAGGAGCACGAAGGAAAGAGAGGATGAGTGAGGGAAGAATGAGGGATTATATAGTAAGTTGAGAGGGCATGAGGTAAGGATAGGGTGAGAGGATTAGAGCCTCCAATCACAACCCCTTAACCTTCTCCTTCTAAGTAGGGACTCATCCCATTCACAAGGCTCTCGATAAGCCTTCGAAATCTCCTCCTACTTTGTAGGCTCTCATCTTATCTCCTAAGCCTTCCTCCCTCAAATGATCAACAAAGATCCTAATTCAAACATTTAACTAACCTTGGCTTTCTACCTACCACACTTTACCAAGGTATGTCCTCATACTACTTAAGTCCACTCCACACAAGCCTAATGCTTCAAACTTAGCTTTCTTCAAGCTTCACTCTTTTTATATTTTTGTGAATAATCATAAATTAACAAAACACTACTTGTAATGTTTTACAAGTGTTAACAACACATGTGGGCATCAATTTGGGCTCACACCACATCTATGAATTGGTTACCGATTAAGCGGTGAGTCCCGAAAACCAAGTAGGAGGTTTGGTCCCCCTCCTATGAAGTCTTGGGTCCGCGGTATTGGGAGCTAACCTTTCGCATGGCGGTATGCGAAGGGTTAGCGCTCGTAACTCTTGCTAGAATCGAAAAATGGACCGAGTTAGCAATGGGAAGCTAGCAAGGGTTGCGATAAACCAGGCATGCTTACCACATCCGATGTCCCTCTACCTTCTTACCGTCTAGTCATCTTACCACATCTGCTCCAATAATGGTAATGCGGCCTATACTGCCCAATTCATGTTTGGTTCTACTGGATCCTCATTTCTCTCCCTACCGGGCTACTGAGCTACCGGTTGGATATAGTACCTAGAACCGTTACGGATACTAGCGCCACTAGTTGTACCCCCTAAACCTAGGTATTAGGTATGCTTAGGACCTAGTTTAGTTACCCAATCCTCTATCCTTGAGGTTACTATTGGTACCCTCTTTTTACCGCTACTAACCCTTCCTAGTCTTTTCTTCATGAACCTCCTACATTCGTTAGTTGTCATCCCTTACTTACATGGCTACCTTTTTCTAACAATGCCAATAATTAAGGCATGCAAAAGGTAAGGCTCCTAACACTACCATCCCAATAACCGGTAGTTAGATTACCCTATTTGATAATACCTCAACATACACTTCTTCCTTAATACACCAACTTCAACATACTTCACCGTTTTATTCCAAAATGGTAACCTAACCAAAACCTTCACACAAAAACTAGTCCCCCTCCAACACTATTCACTCCCTATTAAATAAATTTTTGCTCATTCTATCTCAACTTCCTACTTCCAGTCCTAACCACTCCTTCAACAATGGTTCAACCTTGGGGGAGGGGGGCGGGGGTGACCGGCCGAAAAGTAGAAACCACGTGAGAACAACTATAGGGTGCTTTTTATTCATTGGCAAGAAAAATTATATAAACTTTGGATCTACCATAGCCTACTTAAATTGCGAAACATGTGATTATATATAATTTAGTATAAGGGGAAAACCCCCACTTTAGGTTTGAGGTAGAAAGAAATTAGTATGACAAAAATAATAGAGGAATTAAAACATAAATAGAACGAGTATATTCACATATAATACATGCAAAATGGATGATGAACGATTGGGTTATGATGTGTACACTCTTCTTTCACCAATATATAGCAACGTAGATATATGCCATGCCATATTGGAGCTTTAAGTTTGCCTTCGTACAAAATGAATAAATCAAAATTTTATAAGTAATTTAGCATCATTTGAAATAATATAGGTTTTCTTTTATAATTACCTATAGGGTGTTGAATATTTGGTGAAGTAGTTTTTTTTCTACTTAAAGGGTTCCCTAAAATCCAAACGAGGAGGTAAATAGCCCCCATAAAAATACCCTTTGCACGCACGTGGTTACATAACACAAGGGGGAGTGACCCCCCCGAGGGTTCAACTTCTTTAGAACCTTCTCTCTTACCCTTATCTAATACTCTTTTTTTGACTAACCCTTATCCTTTCCTATTTGCTTCTACTTTAGTACTACTTCAGCAAAAGTAACTCCTACTTACCATTAACACACAATGTTTAGCAAAAAAATCACAAATTATTTCCAAGTTTTGAAATTGCCGTAAAATTTTAACAACAAGATTCTCTCCAAACTCATGATATTCACAACATAGGTTGACCTATTTCCGATAACTGAGAGACAAAAACTTGAGTACAATCAATGCCCTTCTCAAGGAGCCCAAATCCACGCCCTTTTAACTTACTTTTTCCATCACGCTAGATGTGACGGCAACATGTGTGAAACTTCACGATTTTTTCCATCACCTTAGAAAATGACAGCTACACGTGTGAAACCTCACAGCTTATAGGGGAATCTACATAGTTAAGATTCGGGGGGTTCCCACAAATGGGTCTATCTATGACAACAACCGGGGCGAACCGACTGCTAAGGTTGAGGCATCTATAACCATAAAATAAGAGAGTTTGCATCTTGTTCAAGAGGAGTAATAGTGGGGGATTATATTTCTTGCAAAGCAAAACAAACTCTAAAGAGAATGCAATTTTTTTCTAGAAAAAAGCATGAACATGGAAATTGCTACAAATCTTGAAACGGAAAAGTTTACTGGAACACATAGTCAATCTATTAGTTAACCCACAACCCGCTCATCTAAATGCTAATAGTTGGCTACGACAGTTGTCAAAATTCTCATGAGGATAATCAATCACAAGCCGCCGCCGCCGCCACATCAACCTTAACTCCATTCAACTAAAAATATAAACCAAACAACACATCTCAGCCATGCCCGCATTCTAAATCCCCCGTAGGGAGCGGTTAAATGGACCTTGTCAGCTATGGATGCCTCAAGTTTAGACTCTCCAAAGGTGGGCTGCCACGAGCCTGGAGCTTAGGGGGCACTTGCACCTCAAAGCTGATTCCCCAGCCGGCTCCCACCTCCACGTTTCCTTTCAGTAGCTTAAGTTAGTTGAACTAAACCAACAGACACACACCTACACAGCAAGCAAAACCCCTCCGGTTTGCCAAGAACCCTAGTTAACTAGCCCACCCCCCACCACAGATTTTTACAAGTATAAGGGCCACTTCACACACGAGACTGAGAGCCCGTGACCTTACACTTCAAGCACTCTCATTGGTGGAAAAGGCGGAGCCGGTCCAAGTTCGCTTCACACTACGCTTGAGGGACCCACGGAGTATGTGCATGCGAGATGGATGTAAAGTCTACATGGATTCCTACATGGCATCAAATGGATCATGTTTCATGGTCACTTGGACTATTTTCAAAAACCACCTCTTGGAGGTAGGCTTAACATGAAACTGGGAGACCATGGCACTCCGAATGCTCACAACCGTTGATTTATTCTATTTTGTCATGTGTGAGGACCCGCATGATTAGAAACTCATTGAAATAGCATTTGGTCGAGGGTCCGGTCACATATGGCTTCACACTACACTTGAGGATCCATGACCACACTACATGATTTTGGAGGTGACTTGAACCGGCCTTTGGACGCTTTCTTTTGGGCTCTCACAATTTCATGGTCACGGCTCTTGGCTCGTGTGTGTGAAGTGGCCCTAAGTTTGCCGCCCATCTGCTACTCTGATGAGCACAGGCTCAACATGGAACCCGAGAAACGTAAAATCCCTGCCGCCAACACATGCCGAAGCACCCTTTAAAAAGGCCGCCCCAGACACTCCGGAACCTTCCCTTCCCTTCCTTATTGCATCACGAAAAGGGCGTGCACCAGGATCACTACTTTCCATGGGCTTTTATATGCGCCGACGACTGCAGTGTCCGGGGAGTTTCTTGGGCACAATTGCTCAAAACCCTAGCGAGTTTCGAAGCCCGACTGGCTACGTGGTGTGATTTTTCGGCTTTTCCTCTATTAATTTGAGGTATGATCCATAGATCATAACATTATTCAGATCCATAGCAGTGTTCTGTGGGACTGACAATATTCTGTGAAATATTCCTTGATATTTCCCACATTCAGTCTAAATGTGGGAAATATCAAGGAATATTCTGTAGAATACTGTCAGTCCCACAGAACACTGCTATGGTTCTGAATAATGTTATGATTCCTCTTACTAGATTTTGTGATTATTTTGAAGTCTTGAGCTTCAATCGGTTGTTTTTCAAACTCAACCGCTTCATTTGTAACCATCGGTCAGATCTCCTCTTTCATTGAATATCCGATATCGATGAAATCTGTACACAACGGAGCTCGTGATGGTGGGAATCCATGAAAGGTGGACACATGTTCAACTAGCTTTTCAAAGAAAAGGGCCACAAGCCACAAAACTCTTTCCGAAAACAAACATGTGACAAAAGAAGAAGGAAAAAAACGTGGGAAAAAATGGAGGGTTACAAGTGCAAAAGGTGGGGGCATGGTGCGGGAAACTATGGGGAGGTGGCGGGTATGGAGCTAAGGTGGTGACATGACATGGACAATAGGACAAAGAAGGACAATTTAATTAAGAAGAATACAAATTTCTTAAAACGCTCCAAGGGGGGGCATGGTGGCATGTCGTGGGGTTTATATAAACATAGGCATGGACATACGTGCATATGGCAGGTATGCATGGGCATGCGCATATGGTTGCTTGGACGCATGTGTGTATTGGGTTGAGTTCATATGGGATATTCATTCATATGTATGGTTGTAACGGGCCAGGCCGGCACAGGTCCAAGCTACACTAAATATGATATTTAGTGTCATATGGCATTTAATGTCACTATGGTAACTTTTCGGGTGCCACTTCTTATGAATAAGTTTACAAATATTGTCATGGATGATGGATGAGTTCATCCATTGGCCAAAACCCTACATTCTCTTGTCACCAACTTGTGATGAACCATTGTCATGGATGATTGACATTTGGATGAAAAACTACTTGGTAAGTGACAATAATTGCAACATTGTAAATCTATAATCCCCCCAAATCTTTGAGTGGATCATAAAGTGCTCACGTAACATTAATTATGTACAAATAACCACACCCATTACATATTATAAGACACTCTGCCCCTGCTAGTTGTGAATAATGAAAAGTAGTGTGGAATTATTGTATTGATAAAATGACCATATTTGATCAAAACATGCAGCCTGAGTGTGTCCATGTCTTAGAAGTGTTTATGAATTTATGAATTATATTATAAAACACAGTAATTATCTACAAGTGCAAAAATAATAATAATACACACTTGCCACATATTTGTGTCCAATGAAGACATGACACACCAATGAGACTTCTGATGGTGAGCGCTACAATATCATATTATGAACTCATGAGTTGTGTAGTTCTTGGATGCTTCACTATTAGCATACGAGTCATGTGCAATCGTCCCATGTCGATGAAAGAACAATGCAAATCTACCACTATGCTAGATTTACAAATTTTCCAATTACAAAAGACAAGCTTCTAATGACGTAAGTCAATTGCCTAGGACTCGTATGCTTGTAGTGCTTGTTCTTACATTGTGCTCTTCCCTCAAGGTGTTCATATATCCTATTGAGGCTGCATATCACGACAAGAGCTTTGTGAAACCGGATTAATAAAACCGGATGCAGGATATAGATGAAAGAGGAATGGTCGATTGGCATGGGTCGGTATATTTAATTCAAGTGTACTAGTCATCAGCACATGCGTAAACTCCATTTGGGTTCACAAAGCAAGGAGGCTTGCTAAAAAAAAATTAGGTTTAGTGGTGCACCCCACAAGAATGAGCTCCCTAACCCCTAACTTTCCATGCCCAATTTCCATCAAATTTTCCTAGAAAATGTGACCTCAATTTCAGCAAATGTAGCTGAAGTTCTAAAGCTCTTTCCTTACAAATCCAAGAGTATAGTTGTTTGCAGGTTAGAGGTGACTACTCACAATCCAAATTTTAAATGTTGAAGCTTTGTCATGTAGGAGATTATAATAGGAATGTCAATATTGCTCTTGAGGGACAAGAATTTAGAAATTAAATTGGGGTTGGTTTTTTAATCAAACCTCCACTGAAATCATTTGCAATTTGAGGCAGCGGTGTCACAACTGTACACCTTCCACATGGATTTACACCCACCAACACATGTCCAACTAAAAATTCCAACAGTAGATGTTTAGGCCGGATATGTTGCGTTTGGGTGTCATGCAAATTTTCAAATCGATTGGGAATCATTTGCACATAGGGATCAACAGAAAAATATGTTTAGGATATGATGCCCCCTAAATCGCAAAGGTGACAAATGTCAAATTTTGGTTCGTGGACTGGTTCCACTGTAAACCACTTGAGAGCACACTCCCATATTTGAATTAATCCACAAATAGCAAGCTCTGTTGAATCAAAATTATCCATGTGGCAGAACATCACAAACTTGAACATGAACAAGAGGAGTTGAAACAGTTAAGAAACGAACCGAACTAGTTTCAAAGGGTTCAAAGCAAACTGCTCACGACCAGATTAGGGTCGCACAGGACATTAGGTGTTAAATAATCCACATCGTAGCTTGGTGGTAGTATGTTGAGCTGCAATTCCAGTGTTCTGGGTCCAGTTGAGCCGATTCTACACTTTACTACCCTATGAGTCTGGCATACAGTGGAAAGACACAAAATTTAGGTCAATACTCGTGACTGTATCTTTGTCACTTCTATACTGATCTCATCCCCAATCCAACCCAACCCCCCCAATAAAGAGCCCACTTGAAGAAACTTTGTAGTTGTGAAGACAACTATGCTATCGCATGTGCCTCATCAACCGGCAACTTCTGCGTAATCGTCACTCGAAAGACAAAGACGATGTCATGAACGTTGTCACAATTAATGTCGATTCAAGCATGGGAATAATATTGCATACGACAGGTGGGCAGAAGAAAAATACATACGGCAGCCGGCGGCACCGCAGCAAACCTCCAACTCGGTCCAGCTGCTAAATATTCCCATATTACTCTTGTAGGTGCACACAGTTGTGTAAGAGATTCATTCTTATCCATAGCGGTCGATCCCAACCGCATCTCTGCAAGTAGTATAATCTTGTTGATAAGTCAACAAGAATTTAGTTTCTCATGTGTAGGAACTCTCGAGTAGTATAAAAGGTCATGAAACTGACCCCAGTTCACTCTCTCTCTCTCTCTCTCTCTCTCTGATTGCATGAGAATTTTTCGAAGAAGAAGCAGCTAAGTTGGTCTCCGTCCTCGGCTTCGCGCTCTGACGAAGAACGTCTAGAAAAGGAGTAGATTATAGTAGTTATACTGTTGTTTGAGGTTGTTATGATCATGGATGTGATTTACAGCTTGAAGAATGGGCTTGCAGAGCAGACACTGGCAGTCCAAGTGTTGGTGGCAGCCGTACTTATGTTCCTGCCCTTGTTTGTGCTGATGAAGTTGGGGCAATCAAATTTAGAGCCTCCTGGAACGAGGAGGCTGCCTCCGTCCCCTCCATCGTGGCCCATAGTCGGCCATTTGCCTCTACTTATGGGGAAGAAACTGCCGCACCAAAGCATGGCCGAGCTCGCACGCGAGTACGGGGACATCTACTCTCTCAGGCTCGGTTCCGTGCCTTGTATCGTCGTGACCTCGCCCGAGATGGCGAAGGTGTTTTTACAGTCACTCGACAGCATTTGGGCCTCCCGGAGCCTCCGCCACCTTCACGCGGAGTATATCTCCTACAACCACAAAGGTAGATTTCATGATTAATTGTTATATCCCTAGATCTGTACGTCAAATTACTACTTTCATCATCTGAGATTAACTGTACTTCACTGTTAAGGCCCTTGTTAATTACGACCGGTATATTCGATGTGTTGTCGATTTGAATGTGCATTCCAAAGCTGGAGGGTGTAGATGGGTGTTGGATGGTTATTTGATTTCCTGACTAGCCCACTTCTTGGAGGATCTGAAACACGCGATTAGGACGAGATGGGTAGCAAATCCAAAATCGAGGCCTTCGCCACTTTCCTCATGATTTCTGGAGCTCGTAAAATCGTCTTGTTTGTTACCAACATGAGGAGTCTCGTGCTCATTATATGGGTCATATAGGTCCCCCTACCCCCAATTGTGTTGGCCATTGAGCTTAGAATGGTTATCATATTTTGAGAATATAGTTCAATCTCGTTTGAGCACATGACGTCCTTTTGGTATCCGTTTTGGAGGCACACCCAACCACGTCCCACTCAAATATAGGTGTCCTAATAACCAAAGTAGCTGAATTATAAGGGCCGTCTACCTTCTGAGCTCATGCTATGTGAGCTTTGTATCTTAGTTGTGATGAGTCTGCTACGTCTTTTGGTTGGGTGGACAACATGTTTGTTGTTTTTTGGAGGAAACGCTGAATTCTCAAACTGTGGCAAATTTGTTAGATGGTTTTGTTGCTGCCATGAGCCAAAAAAGTGTAGCAGTGTGTATATTAACGCCGTGCAGGAAGAGAGGAATGGAATAATCAACTGACAAACATAGTGTTTTTTGATTGCAATCATGAAGGAAGGTGATTTGGAGGCTGATTAATTTCTTCTCGGGTTTTTTTATTTGTTTTATTATGATTCTTAATTAGGTATAGGATTGGCTCAGTACACACCCATGTGGCGGAAACTAAGGAAAATCTGCACGCTGGAGGTTTTCACCGAGCGACGGATACAAGCTTCACAACAGCTGCGCCTGGAGGAGGTGAAATACATGATCAGGTAATTAATTTCACAATCTCCTATCACAAGTCTCTGTTTGAAGAATATCTTCAAGCCACAAACTGCCTATGCTCATTAATTGTGACCATGGACACATTATAAATACTCTTTGTCTGCATTTTCTTAATCTTGGGATTGCTGCTAAACCCCTAATGTCTCAAGCCTATGAAAGGGTTGTTTTGAGTGCATTTCACTTGATGTTGGTTGTGGAATTTCCATGGACAAGTTTTGAGGTGAAAATGGGATCTATCCATAGGTTCTTCTAACATGAGAGATGAGCTATTTCAAGGGAAAAGATGGGCATGAATAACTCTTTGGATTCTTAGATTATGACACTTAAAAGAAGGGATGCACAAGAAAATGCCATGTTTTATCCCCCCAAGAAAGACCTTTGACCAATCAAATTCACATGGAAAATGAGTAAAATGCTTGTGTGATCCACTAGATGGGAACAATTCAATAGTTGAGCGCCCCCACAAATTCTCATGCCAAAATGTGTAAATCACAATAGGCTGGCAAGCTTGCATTTAGAGTATGTAAACTGTCTCATATTTCTAACCACATATATGCAAAGGATTTCCTAAAATCCAGAGTCTAGTGTGCAAATGTTACATTGAATGGTCAATGTGAGCACAAAGATCGTCTTTACATGAACACTAGGAGAAAAATTTACTTTTACCAAAATAAACATCATGATTGATGTTCATGCAAAGTTTGCATCGGAGTGGCAACCATGGATTGAAGTCAACACCCTCACATGAGCTCCCAATACAACAAAAAAATGATCACTTCCCACTTTAACATTGATTTACACATACTCATCATCTGCATGGCTCATGTGTCTATGGGTAGATATCCATGATGGCTTGATGTTTTATAATTATATTGATTGTAGATGAATGTAGGGAAAAAAATCGTTCATCAACCAAAAATGGGTTGTTTGAAAAGTTAAGGGTTAGTTATTGTACTAGAGTTAAGGCAGATGTGCCTAATTCCGTCACATATCTTAATCAGACACCTATATTTGAGTGGTATGTGGTTAGATGTGGCTCCAAAAACTGATACCAAAAAGACATGTGTTTACAAAAAGATTGGATTTCGTGCTCAAAACATGATAACCATAATAGTCAACATAATTGGGGTGGGGTCAATATAATCATTTAATGAGCACAACAATCTTCACTTTGATGAAGAATAAGATATTCATATGAGCTCCAAAAAGCATGAGGAAAGTGGCTTCGGCCCTACTACGGCCTCAATTTGGATTTGCTAACCATGATTCTTGTATAGTCATGTGTTTCATATCCCAGGAGAATTGGGCTAGCCAAAAAACAAAGTGACCATTTTAAGACCCATCTACCTAAGTCTTGTGATAATTTTGCAAATCTTACAAGATTTCAAGAAGGAATATAATTTAACTAATCTGTACTCGTGATGATTGGCGAGCCATGAATTATATTTTATTAGATCTATCTTTCAAGACACGGAGCAACAGAAGACTGTGGAACTCAACACAAAGCTCCATGCATTGACAGCGAATATAACTGCAAGAATGGTGGTGAACCGGCGGTTCAGCAAGCCTGCAATTAACTCCAGTTTAGGTACAGCCGACGAAGAAACATCTAAGGTATGGGGATGTTGTTCAGTTACTTTTCTTAGTTGGACACCTAGTATATATTTGATTGGTTTGTGGTTTGGTGAGGATCAAAGCACAAACACAATAAACATTATCACATCTTTAAAAGAGATTGGACTACTTCGGATTTTATTAACTACACAACACTCGATAGTGAACACAATTGGGAGGACCTATGTACTAGAATTCAAGTTAAGGAATCAACAAACATACACTTTCGATAACCATAACTAAATCAGTCGAGGTCCGATTTTCAACTAATTTTTGTTGATGCTTCATCGTAGATTTTCCAATGCCATTCTTACAAGTTTTGTATGGAAAACAAACAAAATAACACCCACAAACCTTAACCAGGAGACGCAGGATTTCAAGGAGCTCATTGAGGAGCTGTTCGTGTTACAAGGCACGTTCGTGATTGCGGATTACCTGCCGTGGCTGCGGCCGATGGACCTGGGAGGCACGGAGAAGCGGATGCAGCAGTTGCGGGTGCGCTTAGATGCGTTTTGCACAGAAATCATCGAGGAGCACGAGGTGAAGCGGCGGAAGGGGCCGATTTCCGAGCAAGACAAGAGTATGATTGACTTGCTCTTGAGTGAGATGCATGAACAAGATAATGTGGATCCGATCGACTTGGATAACCTCCGAAGCACCATCATAGTAAGATTGATCAGGATCTCCAACACTCATGAGCCTTCCCTGCTTCTTTGAGTTTCTTGAATGTCATGATTTCATAAGACCTCAAACGTACACTTTTTCCAATTTAGTTAAGTGTGTATCATTTAGAAACTAAGAGGTGAGCAAATCCGAGCAGATGTCGTTGCAAGTCCTGTATGAAATTACTGAAAGATTGGGGTTGCCAGATTGGTGTCAATGGTTTCGTTCCAATTTTCTTTTGTTCGGAAGCTGACATGACACACCATATTTGTGTGTTGAGCAGAACATGTTTGGAGCGGGCTCGGACACCACAATGGTGACGATCGAGTGGGCGATGGCGGAACTCATCAAGAACCCGCACACCATGAAGAAGCTCAAATCGGAGCTCGATGCCGTCGTCGGCACCGAGCGCATGGTGAGGGAGGCCGATATCCCCGACCTCAAGTACCTGCAGGCGGTGGTGAAGGAGACGTTCCGGCTCCACCCGCCGGGGCCGTTGCTCTTGCCCCACGAGTCCATCCAGGACTGCGAGGTTGCGGGCTACCACATCCCCGCGGGCACGCGATTGTTTGTCAACGTGTACGCACTCCAACGGAGCCCCGCCGTGTGGGACCGAGCCCTAGAATTCGATCCCGAGAGGTTCATCCGAGGCGAAGGGGTAGAAATCGATGTGAGAGGCAAAGATTTCCGCCTCCTCCCGTTCGGGTCGGGGAGGCGAGGGTGCCCGGCGGTTTCGCTGGGATCGGTGATCGTGCAGCTTGGGCTCGCGGCTCTTGTGCATGCGTTCGAGTGGTCGTTGCCCGAGGGCGAAATTCCGGAGGATTTGGACATGACGGAGTCGATGGGGCTCACTTTGCCGAGGGCGAGCCCTCTATGCTTGCAAGCTCGACCTCGGTTGCCATACGATTTGTACGTATCAGATGTCGAGTGACAAAGGGGGAGAAAGGAGATGGCCGACTTCATATAAGGTAACTAGCTAGCTTATGCCCCCTTCCCACCTGACTTTACCAAATAACCAAAGTCTTTCTTTAAAACTAGGTAAAGCTCTCTCGGTTATAGTGGAGGCATCCGGCTATCCCAATGGACCTACAAGAACTTGCTCCAGAGATTTTCAAGTAGGTTTTAGTTTAGTAGTTTTCACACATGTTTCATTGTTTTATCTACCAAGCAATGAATGTTGGGTATTTTTTGTCCCATCCCCAAATGCCTTATTGCTCTTCTATCTTACCATCGGTTTTTGTTAATGAAGCTCCCTCGTGCCCTCATAGCTAAGACTAAAAGCAAGCAATCACAAGGGTGGGAGGCGACACTTTTAAAGGTCCTACATTCTTGCCTCATGTCTAGGTACCGAGGGGAGGGTCAGTGCTTGAGGCTTAAAACCTCCACTTTTAAACCATGCCACATCATTTGCCAACTAGGCTCGGGACTAGATAGTGTCGATGGTGTGAAGGCCGTGTTTTTAGAACCAAATTTTAGACTTAGATAAAGTCAAGTGGGAAGGGGGCATTAACCTGTGCATATGAATTAATATTCTAGGCCACCCCAATCCACTTCTAACCCCATGCAACCATATGTTTCCATGCTCATGCATACCTACTATATCAATGTATATGCATCCATGTCCCAAGCCCCCATATTATGGGAATGGTGGGGTTACGTCCTCGGCACCCCCACCACGTCTTCCATCGTATGTAGATGAAGCACACTTAATTTGGCTAAGATAGAAGTGTTTTTTTCAAATACTTATTATGTCTATACAAAACACATTGTAATTAGTACAAGTAAATTAGCAATCCCAAATCATCGTGCCAGTAGCCATTTGCCTCATAATTCTTGGAGCTCATATGAATCAATAACTTATTAATTAACAAAAGTGGAGATCCTCCCAATCATGTTGACTATTTTTGGGCATGGTTTTCTACTAGTGCAATTCTTAGACTCATACCTAACCACATGCCACTCAAATATAGGTGTCATAATTACTACTATGTTCCATTTAGGCACATATGTCTTACTTGTTTTAAACGGATACCTATATTTGTGTGGTTAGTGGATTTAAGAACGGACGCTCAAAGGACATGTGTCTGAAAGAGATTGGACTACATGTTCAAAATTTGTTATTCTTTGACTTTTATAGTCAACATAATTGGAGGGACCTACATGATCATCCAAGAAGAAAGATAATCTTCACTTTGATAATGAGTAAGGTATTCATGCAAGCTTCAAAAATTACAAGGTTATTGGCTACAACATCTCAATTTGGATTTGCTAATCATCTCGTACTAATTGTGTGTTTAGTAACCTAGGGGAAGTAGGTGTGAAGTTAACAATGGCCGTGTTAGGCCCATGGAGTGAACCCATCATGAACCATGACTTATTATGGATTCTAACATATAGGTCCGTATTTGAGTCTACATTTTACATAAATTGCAAACCATGTTATAGGTCATCTATGACTTTCACATTAAGAATTCAGAAGAAAATCACCTTGACTCCAAAAATAGAAATATGAACTGCCATATTTCTCAACTACATGTGCTAATGTGCTTATGTGGATTTTAGTTTGTTATCAAATCTCAACATAGATTGAAATCCAAAAAGTGTCTATAATAAGTTTGTGAGACTCTTCTAAATCAAACACCTAGATTTGCATTGTGTATGTCAAGGCTTGTTGTTAAGAACAGACATAGAGAAATAAGTGTTACAATGAGATGGGACTTATGCTCAAAATGTTTCAACCATTCCAGGTCCAATAGTTAACATAACTGGGGGGCCTCTCTGATCACTTCAGGCCTTCGACTTAGACTTGTACCTTTGCATCTCAATTGATGAACTTCAACTTTGAATCTCCAAATGACAATCTTTGAGACTTGTAATTGCGAACAGGATGCAGAGAGAATCCCCAATCAGATCCCATGGCCAAAATTGTGTGTGGAGTTTGAAATGCCCATAATAGGGACACAGACCTTACCTTTGTGTGTGGTAATTGATACATACTTGAAATATTATGTACATTGTGCTATCAGTGACATCCATGAAGTATTAGTATTTATAATAACAGCTGAGGGCTTCATGCCCCATTCAGCGGCTTGTCAGTAGTCTTCAGATTGGGGTCCAGAGGACTTGGAATAACCAACTTACCTGTGCAAGCCCAACAAAGACTAGTGCATCAAGTATGGGAGGTCACAGAACAAATGTCCATTAGTGGGCACATTGTGTATTCACTACAAAATTCAGAAACTTGAGAATGTGGAATGAATTCCTGCACTTACGACATGCTTGCCCTCCAGCAGAGTGGTTCGTAGGTGTGTTCTGAAGCATAACTTCAGATGATTGAGCAGTCTGAGACTTCATTAATAACATTCCTCAACTATTGCGAAATGATATATTTGTAATGTTCAATACATAAAGTCTTGTGTGTTTGGAATAAAACCACTCATCAGCTAGTGAGTTTGTTGATAGCCTCATTGATGAGGTAATTCTGTGAACTAAATGATCACGTTCAAACTTAGCAATGACTCCAACATTTTATGTATCCTGAACAGGGATGATTGCAAACTTTATGTGCCTTATAAAGTGACATCTACACTTGAGTATGTGATTGTCAAGCTTACTGCCTTCAAATTTCTATCACAAAACTCAGCATTGAAACCGACATCTTATGAAATGATATTGAAATGCACTAACTATCGATTCATCAATGCTAGGAAGAGGAATGCTCTTGGATGAGATGCTTAGGTTCAAACTTCCTTATCCAAGACAATTCCATCACAACAATAGACAACAAAAAACTTTGTTTGAAGATGCCATTACAAATTAGACAGCAACATGAGTTATAAGGACTCTGAAATTGAAAGATAATCACTGGTCAGAGAGGTCAAAATCACCTAAAGGAAAAAGTCCCATCCCTTTCTCAATATATGGACTCCAAAGCTTAGTGCCTGAAAGATATACTGATATCAAGAAAACTTAAAAGCGAGTGTTACTAACAACCGGTTGGTGTCTGGGTCCATCTGTCCAAAAGACTCTAATTATCATCAAGTTTGTGATATTAGAAGATACATAAATCCTTGTAAAGGTGACTAGTTTTGCTATTCTTTTGTTACAAGAGCAAAACAGACATGGCTTGGTTGGCCATCCTGCTACGCTAAGACTCTAAGATTGAGAGGCATACCCTCAAATTTGTTTGGCACTACCACCAGGATGTCTAAGATGCTACAAATGACCCCAATGTTAATGGATGATTCAAGTCCTCCATCTTCCGATACCCATAATAGAATTATATTGATCGGACAAAGTATTCTTGAGGTTACTGTAAAGGCCATACAATGAATACTGGTTAAGATTATTGATTTGATACCATGAGTTTTGAACTTGTTGACGCCGATCTGTGCCAGACCATGTGAGTTGGATGCTGAGACTGCAGTCCTCTCGGCCTCCAGCTTCTTTGCAATTTGCACTTGGAATTGCACACTCACCCCTGACACAGACAAAGGTGGAGTTCCCTTGGCAAGACTTGCAATTATCGTTCTTCCAGAGAATCTCTTGAAGTCTACCTTGCTCGAAATTTAGAACCTGCAATACAAATTTGTTTTATCTATTATAAACAAATTGTGCTTGCTCATCTTGAAATGTAACGTGCACAGGTCCAAGAATCCTTCAGGGCTAATGATCTCTTCAGAGACTTCTACTTTCCCTTAATGTCACTGTATATGATTGGTAAAGAACAAAACTATCACAAAGGGCCGATTAACCTCTAAGAGTCCAAAAGGCCCAGACTGGGCCATTCCATGCACAAAAACTGCATTTGAGCTAGATACTTCCATTTGTCAAAGGTGACCTTGTCTAAAATTAACCCATTCTTCAAGTGCAGTTTTGAATTAGTTGAATACCTTGATGTTGTTGATGATTTAGGTTCAAATATACAGCCTGAGTTCCCTTGATGTCAAATGAGTATTATCATTTGTATTTACTTTGTATTTTGATCATCAATGTCAAATGAGTATTATTTTATTTTATCCTTGACATAAGATAAGGTACCATATAAAGTTTCAAACCCCAAAAAATTTTGAAAAAGAATGATTCTAAGACTTGGTGAGGGTAGTAGAAGTTGTGTATATATGTCGTACATTAAAGTTATCCTTAAATTCTCAGCCTTGGGAGACCTGACTTTAGACTTGTACCTTGAGTTTAGGTGGATCAACGTAAACTTAAGGAGCTTGCCTGCCCCATTTTGCAGGAGCTTTAATTAGCCTGGTGCAGCCTGCCAACGCGGCTGCCTAGCAGAGTCGGTAGCCTGCCAACGCAGCTGCCTACCTACATTTGGCTCAGAAGGGGGTAGGGTGCCTCTAGAAACAAAGGAGTCAGGATCAAAAGCTCCCGAGGGTCCCAACTCAAGGTTCCCAAAGATTGACCATGTCATTATTTTTAGTCTATTGACACAAGAAAACAAACCTTGTAAATATAGAATAGATCTCTCAACTCGGGACTGCAGCCTGACTTTCACCCGGCATCCTGAGACTTTAAGGATAACTTTATTGAGCCACTACCTTCTTTAAGGGTTTAGCTAAGGTTCCTGTATCATCATTAACACAGAACCGAGGAGTCTTACCAATGAAAGGCTGGTGATACGATAGCTGGAATTAGCCAAGAAGTGTGGAGCTGAGACAGCAGCATAACTCTTTCCCGCGAATGCTACACCAAAACCACCACCCACAATGTTTTCCTGTAGAGGACAACCCATCAGCAATGCCATAGCAGAATACCAGAGCTGCAGACCCGAACAGAGAAGAAACATATCCTTCATGTGATACAAGTTAAACTCATCCGCACTTCCATGAAGATAGTGGCAACAGATCTTGACTAAAAAGATTTACAAAGCCTCCATTTGAATAACTGATAGTCTACATGCCTAGATAAGGTTTTCCTATTTTAGATGACTACATTTTTAATAAATTTAGGCTTTGTTTGCAGCTTGCATGTTGATCCCACTCCAGAACGTTGCTTTTCACCAATGTAGGTACACAAACTAAGAACAACATTCCAGAAACTTGGAGAAGTTGAATGTTCTAAGTTTGAGGATGTATAATAGGATATTCATGATACTCACAGGATCCAACTCGGTGTAGTTGAGAAGGAGCAGAGTGATCTCATCAACCTTGGGACGGAACAACGCCAAGTGCCCTGAGCTCAATCCTCCTTGTAACCGCGAGTCGCACGGAGAATACTGCGTCCTGTCCACGAAGAAAGAATAATTGCTTCCAATCGCCAAACCAAAAGTGAATCCGTCGTTCTTAAGAACTGTGGTGTCCATGCATGGGCTGTACACCACATTCGTATCCGCCCTTGCTCCAATGCCTAGCAACATTACAAGCAGCAGCACTAGACACATCGGACTCACGTCGACACAGAACCTCACCATTGTCCTGTCTTGCACCTCCTCTTTAACCCTAAGACACTCCGCCTACCAGCTCACTATCCTCCCTGGCAACCTCAACACCGCTTCCTCGCCTCTGCTGGATCCTCGCCTCCAAATTCCAAACCAGGTTTGATACACGAAGCGAAACACCTCTGTCCCTCTCTAAATCCTACACGCTAACCTCAATCCCAAGAACACACCAAGAACCTAGCTACATCACTCCTTCAATACTACCGCAGTAGCACCTTGGCAACTAGCGAACAGAACACCGCATTTGCACCTGCCAATTGAGTTTGTAACCCTAGCTCCCGATTCACTAAGTGGACATTGACATTCTGTCGCAGCTCTGTTCCCAAAACCTCCAAAGCAGACAGGGACTGTTAAACTAACTTAGATAAGACCTCCTCTTTACCCCTAAAACTGCTTATTCACTTCTGCTGGATCGACACTCTGCACTCCCAAATCAAATCCCCGCCTCCAAATTCGAAACCAGGTTCGATGCTCGAATCGAAACACCTCTCCCTTAATCTCAATCCCAAGAGCACATCAAGAACCTAATCTGCGTCACTCCTTCAATACTCCCGCAACAGCCCCTTGGCAACTAGCGAATAGCACACGGCACTTGCACCTGCCAATTAAGCACCAAGCCCTAGCTCCCGACTGACTAAGCTCACAATACACACCTCTGGTTCCACAACCTTCGCAGCAGAAAGGGACTGTAAAACTAAGTCAGGGAAGAAGATCTCCTCTTTACCCCTAAGATGCTCCGCCTTCGCTCCTTCACCTCTTCTGGCTCGACACCCCGCATTCCCCAAACCAAATCCCCGTCTCCAAATTCATATCCAGATATCTCTCTCTCTCTCTCTCTCTCTCTCCGATAACCTCAATCCTAAGATCACACCAAACACCTAAGCTGCATCACTCCTTCAATACTATAACAAGGAATGTTGACAAATTTGGCAAGTAAAGCAGAGGTGGAGTACCAGTGATTGACAAGAGTTAGCAACAAGAATAATCGTCCGAAGTCGATGATGTTGAAGAAACGATGATCAATCTGCTTCGTCGTCTTTGCCGAACGTTGCCGGCTGACACCTACCCTAGTGTACGGCAATAGAGGAAGTTCATAATTCAAATTCGATGTCACTTCTTATGTTTGAACTTATGCCGAGCATGGAAAGGTAGATGGGTCTTAAATGGCTACTTTTCCATTTCGCCCCCCTTCTCGGAGGATATGAAACACGTGATTAGCAAGTAGTACACCGTTCATGGTATTTAGTGTCACTTACTATTCGGAGTTACACATTGCTATAACGTTTTATTGTTAATGTTACCAAGTAAACATGTTAATGTTAACAATCAATTTGACTTTTGTTGGTAAAAGATGAGATCCATAGTAAAATGTTATTGCACAAAGTAATTTCAAATAGTGAGTGACACTAAATACCATAAATGGTGTAATACAAGATGCTTACCAAATTCAGATCAAGAGCTTATATGAATAATTTATTCATTATCAAAGTGAAGATTCTCGTTCTCATTAAATGGTCATATAGGTTTTCCCCTCCATTTATGTTGATTGTTGAGCCATGTTGATTGTTGAGCCTAGAATGGTTATCCTATTTTGAGCATGCACACCAATCCTCTTTTGAACACATGTTTTTTAGGTATTCGTATGTGGAGCCACACCAAAGCATGTACCATTCACATGCAAGTGTGGGATTAAGTTACGTAATTGGATTAGGCATGTCTATCTTATGCATTTTGGAAAGTTGAATGGTGATTGCATGGTTAAACCATGCAATTGTTGTTTTAAAGAATAGTTGGTCATCGACGGCAGAATGTTGAGCAGACGCTACACATATGGCTCGAGACATTAATTCATATGTAAGGGTGCAACATGCGAGATAACACTGCCCTACTCCCTATACGTCTAGAAAATGATGAATGGTTATTACATAGGTAATCACGCAACCATCATAAAATTTATAAATTAAAAAAATAAAAAATAAAAAATGACAATCGTCGTTTTTGGAGGACTAAATTTCAAGTATGTGTTTGTTGAGGATGATGGCAAAGGGGGAACGAACATTGATGGTGTGTAATTGGGTTTGCATTGTTTTAAGGTGGTTGGGGGAAAGTTTAAAACGACCGGTAAGGGTTTTGAAGGTGGAAGTGTGAATTCCTCCTTGTTGGCTGGTGGTTAGGATAATGAGTGGCTAAAATTTACCACCTACGAGCAGTGATGGCGGCAATTAGTGAGGTGTATTTGTCCATTTTCCATTGTGCTATTATTTATGGGAAGCGATCATGGCAATATGTGAATGCAATGTAATGGAATTCGATGTTGGTAGTAGGTTGGTTGGGGAAGGGGTCGTGAGTTTGGAGGCCTTCGATGAGAAGAATATTTGGTCGGAAGCAAGATGGGCATATGCATGGGGTAGACGGATAAATGCATGGGAGTAACCAATGTGGGGCGGTGTTGTCATTGGGGGTAATAGAGGAAGATGTACCATCAATGAGGCATTTTCATCAAGTCTGGTGATCGGATAGGAGGACTTGTTGAATGTGTTCCAGACCCTTGTTATGTATGTCCGTGTGCAAGCCCTTAAGAATAAGGTGGGTGTAATTTGCAAGATCATGGGGTCATAATGAGCATAATGGGGAAAGGAATTTTTTGGGCCAAAAGAGGTGTTTGCGACAATTGCCCATGTATTGAACGTTGCAGAATTTGAGTGTTTGAGTGATGTTGGAATTTGGGATGGTGAAGTTGTTCCAAAAGGAGTCGGAGAGATTATGGTCCAATGGTGAAGGGTTGGGTGATGGGGGGTGGTAACCACTTTGGAAACCTTGATGTCCTCCTCAGGCCTTTGGACACCATTTAGTTGTCCATTTCCAACACAAATTCTTCCACCTTACTTGCCTTGCCAAGCCCCGAGAAAGCACTTGGCATGTTTACTTTGGCCAACTTCTTTGTTGAAGAAGAAGGCCTAGCACCTTGCATCGTAAGGAGCTTGATCATTTTGTCTTGTCAGGCCCCCTCATGCTTGCCACACTTGAGTTCTTGATTCATGGAATCCATGAACTCAAGCATTTTGAGTTGGAAATTCAATCCAATATCACCATTTTCCAAGTTCATGGGTGCATTTGGTAATCAAGCCCTTGAATTCTCTTCGAGGTTTGCGGGAGCCATTTCAAAGGACTCCCACATTTCCTCACCGAATCCACCATCATCCCCACCATTGTCATTAGAATCAATGGTGTGGTCAAATTCCACTTGGATATGATCCTTGTTCCATTTTGAGCATCACAACTTTTTAAAAACCTCGGGATCACCATCATCACCCGCACATATGATAGCCATCTCTTTCTCAAAGTGCTAGCTCAAAGAATGGAACCCTGCTCTGATACCACATGTCGTAACCCTTGCTAGCTCCCCTTAAGTATCTTGGCCATTTTCCAATTCTAGCAAGGGTCACGAGCGTTAACCTTTCGCATTCCGCCATGCGAATGGTTAGCTCCCAATACCACAGACCTCTTACTTCATAGGAGGGGGACCAACCCTCCTACACTTGCATTCACAATTCACCCGTTAATCGGTAACCAATGGTAAGATGTGGACTTCCATCCATGGAAGTCCAATCTTTAGTTGATCATCACGTTACTAGAACAACACTACAACAACCCGAACCATACTAGGCAACTATGCCCCCACGTTGGGCCAATGTCCGTGGAGGCCATGCCATTCGGCCTTGGGTAGGTTCGGCCGGCCACACCGCCTCACCCATATAAGCCTCTAGGACCTAGGCAGGGCCCCTACCCCATTGTCAAGTAACCTTTTGCCTCTCTCCCAAGACTTGGGGCCAAGTAGACATTTTCCCTTAGCCGCTGGGGCTGGAAGCCCCAAGCAACTTCAAAATACCATAACTTCTTTGTATAATCTCTGGTGCTCACAAGCAACCACTCCATTGTCATCTATATTTCACGTAGATGCAAATAGACTCCTCATTTGCCCCATTCAGGCAAGTATTGAGGAAGTTATGTTTGTTCAAACCTTGGCAGTCCCGGGAGCCACTCCCAGGTCACTATTGTACCAGGGCGCTGTCCCGGGACAATGCCCCACTCAAATTGCCATATCTCCTAGCTCACACCTCCGATTGAGGTGTTCTTGAGCATTGTAGAATCTGCACATCATAAGTTACACATAGCTTATGACCTTATCCTCATGACTCCTAGTCACCGTGGGTGGAAGGCGTTCCCAACACCCGGGGCCCTCACCCACACTATGATGTCCCCCTTGTGCCCATGGTGTTTCGGGCACTCCTCATGGAGAGGTACGCGACATTATCGGCATCTACACAAAGAGTATATGTCGATGAACTGGTTGCTCGATAGAATCGGAGATTGGAAGACAAAGTTATGGAGGTTTGAAGCTGTTGGGAAGCTCTAGCCCTGCAGCTAAGGAAAAACGTCTACTTGGCCCCAACTTTTAGGAGAGAGGCAAAATGTTATTTGACAGTGGAATAGGGGCCTTATGCAAAGTCCTAAAGGCTTATATGGGGAGGCGGTTTTGCCGACCAACCCCATTTGTTGCTAAACAACACGGTCTCCACGGGCGTTGGCCCAACGTGGGGGCAAAATTGCCAAGTATGCTTCGGGCTATTATAGTGTTGCTCCAACAACGCGATAATCAACTCAAGATTGGATGGACATGAATGGAAGTCCACACCTAACCATTGGCTACCTACTAAGGGGAGAGTCCCGAATGTATGTGTACGTAAGAGGGTTTGGTAACCAAACTATTGGCTTGGAGGTTGGTATGGGGAGCTAACCATGCGTGTGTGTGGGATGTACAAGGTTAGCGCTTGTGACACTTGCTAGAGTTCCGAAATGTTGAAGATAAGTTAAAGAGAGCTAGCAAAGGTTGCGACACATCCGGTAGATGTGTGAATGTGAGTGGTGTTGTTGGTGATGTGTATGTTATGTGCTGAGGATATTTTATTTTTATCATGGTGGGTTTCAAGTGTAATGATGGTAAGGAGGGGGATGTGTAGTTTGGGAAGTAAATAACTCGGATTTTTTTGTTGGAATTGAGTGATTTTTCTAGTATATAGGGTGCAAGTTGTTGTTGGTGGTGGTGGATGTAATAGTCTTTTACTAATTGGGAGTTTTTAGTGTGGCCACATGGGCTGGGGGGCCCAAATAGCTTGTCGTTCAATTTATTGGTGTTTTCCGAGTGTGGTAGACTAAGCATTTGTTTGTGTAGTTTATGTGGCGGACCTTGGCTTTGTAGTCGTCTATGTATGTGTTGTGTGATATGGCTAGAATGTTTTCTATTTGTAGTTCTGGTGGAGGGCAAGGTGGGATGATCAATGATGAGCAGGTGCTCACTAGAGTGGGTGTGGGGTATTGGAAGGCGCTCGATTGTTGCTTTGGCATGGTTGGTGGGTACTAGTAGGGGGTGGGGGTGTCATCATTGTAATCATTGTCATTACTGCACTGTTAACTTTGTGTTATTCCATAATATCACATGTCACACTAATTCTCGTTTATCACGCATCCATGTTAACACTACAAAACTCAATATCACATGCACTGCAGTTGCCACAAAGCGTGATATTAGGAGTTTTATAGTGTATATGTGGCAGTCGGCTGGCCGCCTACAATCTACATTATTATTATGCTTTGAAAAACTCACCAATGGATATTATTTATTCTCATCATAGGTTGCATATTGTTGATGCTGAGGAAATGGAATTCTATCTATGGAAGCATGGCGTGTAGAAGTCACACACATAAGTTAGGAACAGTAAGTTACACCTAAACGCAGTGTCCAAGGCAAGCAAAATATATAAAGGATTCCTTGAAGTCGCCACGCAAGTCAGGTTGTGGTGTAAGGCCCAACCCACACGGGAGGAAACTTGCATGAACGGCACTGAGTTGGATGAATAGCATTGGTTCAAATGAGCAAGTGGTTGGTTCTCCTTAAACCGGGGTACTTCCTCTGCCTCTCGTGTGGGTTGGGCCTAAGTTTTAAAAAATCAGATTGTCTCATAAACTATCTCATGTCTGTACTAGGTAGCAAGCAACTTAGGAAGGGCGTTGTGAGGGGGTTCTACCATATAAGGTAGAAATACCATAACCCGTGAAAATAAGGTGATTCACATTGAAGATATGGTCTTACAATCATGAGATAATTTTCCAAGATAGAACAGAAGGATTCATGAAGAATGCAAGTTATTTCAAAAATGTTTGCCTTGTACAAAAAATTCTACAATTTTTCAAAGTGGAAAGTTTGTTAAACCCCTACTCGTTCACTAGATTCTGCTCACACCAAACACGGTAATCTGCATTTCCATACATAACATCACCTAAACCGGTTAACTCATGAGTACATTAAACATGACTAAATTTGGCTAAACTAAGTGTACACGCATTGAAGCCGCCAGCCTTGCCATGATCAATTTAAGAAATGGCACTTCACTATTCTGACGGCGGTCTATTGCACGGGTAGAGGGTGGTAACCAGTTTGGGCATTTCTACCTTATGTATGTGGCATCTAGTGTCTACATACCTTACCGCCCCAACTCGAAGGGCTTGGGGTTTGTGGTGTCCACATAAACTCATCCTTCATAGATGAAGGGGCTCTAGTAACAACAAGTCTCTTACAAGGTTGAGAACCAAATTAATCCAATTGGAGTCCGTTAGACTAATTTGATATTTGAGATTTCTAATGCCATTTCCAGAGTTAACTGGTCCAAAATCCCAAAAAATTGGACTATAGAATAGTTTGATGCGTTTTCACCTTGATGATGGATGAGTTTATGTAGACATCGCAAATCCTTAGCCAATTCATGGCACCAAACTATATGTGACTCTAGGTGACTAGCATAATTTCCATGAAGTATGTTCATCATCCATTTATGTCAGCCCACTTTGTGACACCATTTTTGTGAATGTATAAAAGAAGATTATGGACATGAAATAACACGATTCCTCTTGACAATATAACATGGCGGACGTTAAACCTCCCCCTATGAGCTTTTTTGGGGAGGCAGATACGGGCAAGGGCACCCCCTACAAAAAAAGAAATCGAGATTTTTTGGACCCAACCGAAAACTTTTGCATGCCCCGCCCGACTTCGAAAAAACTATTGCCCTTGCATTCTTGAAGGCCACTTATCCACAAATCCCATATTGAGTGCACATCACCTTCAAGGTCCAAAATCCAATATATATGTTCACTTCCATTGAGTAAATAAGCAATTGATTGGGATTTTAGTTTCAAAGTGAAGCCGCCAATAAAGCATGTAATTAACTTGAAAATCAAAAATATTACAAAACTTGCATTAACATGGAGGTTATAATTTTTGTGACTTACCATTGAAAGGGTGTTTGTCATTCTAAAATGTAACTAAAATTAGTGTTTTTTTTGTAGTATGTTTATTTTATGATAGTTTAGTTAATACCTTCTACTTTCACAAAGTATTCGTACACATTTAAACTAATTAAGTGTGATTGAATGTAATTAAGTCTAGATAACCATCCAATGTCTTGAATTGGCTGCTTGCTTTGGTACTCATGGATGAAAGTGCTACACTAAATATGATATTTAGTGTCACCAATTCTAATTGTTTTGCTCAGTACTAATTGTAAACCGCAGTATAGTGTCACCAAACACTGAATGTTAATCCAACATTATTTGTCAATCCTTGTAAAAAAATCTGGGGGATTATAGATTTACAATGTTGCAATCACTGTCACATACCAAGTTATTTTTTCATCCAAATTCAATCATCCATGACAATATTTCATCACAAGTTGCTCACAAGAGAAAGTAGGGTTTTGGCCAATGGATGAACTCATCCATTATCCATGACAATATTTGTTCAACTTATTCATAAGAAGTGTCATACGAAAAGTTACCATAGAGACATTAAATACCATATGATACTAAATAACATATTTAGTGTAGTTCGTGTTTTCTAGGGATCAAGTTTTCCCTTGTTCCTCACCACCTTCATCGTAGCATTGTTGCCACTTCTAAATCCATCCATCCTCACCTTCGTCACCATTTCATCCCAGTCTCTTGCATGGCCGTCGCAAACTTCAATTGTGTGTACAACTCTAGCCATTCTTTTCAATACAAGGAACCCCTTGTCCATCACACATGTTTGAAGAGCCCAATGCAAATTGCATTACCCTACCTTATGTCTTGTCAATTATGTTGGAAAGTTTGAATGTTGCAATGTTGGCTTGTTCTTTTGCAATGGGAACTCCTCATTTTGTTGTTCATGGTGGCAAATACCTATATTATGTGGAGTTGTTGTGTTCTTGTGCACATGCAACTTGGTGGTCTTTGGGTGCATGGTTTTTATCTCTCTCTCTCAAGTCTCCATTTGCATTCATCACTTGCAACATGTGCATGTTTTCTTAGGCTTGGGGAGGTCGGGGTTAATTTTGAATTTTGGGCTTAAAGTTCAGGGCTTTACATTGGGTGATGGGTGATGACAGGTGATTAGGGCGATGCAGATTCCTATGTGTCTTCCAAGAGGAGGAAGCTGTCCGCAGAGCTATGTCCGGGAAGAACCGGCGGTTAGTTACAGATGAACCGGTTGAGTTTGAGAAATAACCGGTTGAAGTTGGAGACTTCAGGAGAATCACCGATCATTTTAGAGGAATCTATAGAACATACCTCATATAAATAAAGCAAAACCGGAAGATGTCAACATGTAACCGGCTGGATTTAGAATCACTAGGATCTTGACCGACTATGCCCAAAAACTTCCCGGGCACTGCCGCGGAGGGCCAGAGGGCTGGAGGGTCACTATAGCAAGAGTTAAGGCTGAGCGTGGGTAGGTGAAGGTGTAGCATTAGATGAACACATTGCTATACTATGGTTCCTCCCACAATTATACCAATGCGTTGCTCTTGGAATTTGTTTGCAATGCCATGCCACTACCTAGTTCGGCATTGGGATTTGGTGATGAGGGTGGAGACAAGGTGTCAGACTCCATGCTCCGAGTGGTTGTGAATGAAGTGGCCCGACTTCCGAGTCCAACGTCCAACAACGATGCACCCAATCCTGATGTCTCCAATGTCATTGTGCTCAACATCGCTTCAGAGGGTGATGACAATGCGAAACATGTTGCTGACCTGCCCCAAGTGAGTGGGGATGATACCTATGTTGAGGAGTCCGATGAGGATAGCCAACTTGCAACCAAAAACCACGTAAGAATTATGACATGATCTGAAATTCCAATTAGAGTGGACTTGTAAATTTTCTTTGTGCTGAGAAGATCCTTAAGGATAATGGAAAATTGCACATGTGTTGAGGTGCAATGTGTGCTCAACTATGGACAAGATGGAGAGAGTGACGCAACCTAAGCGGGACATTGTAAAGAAGCATGAGGGTAGAAGAAAACGGAGTGGTATATGGCAAAGAACTCAAAGCACATGAAGAATTTGACCTTATTCAATGCATGGTCCCCTGACATTGTCTTGTAGCAGATGAACAAATCCAATAGATTAAAGAGATACAAGAGAAGGTGCGGTTTGCCACCTTGTTCCAAGTGTTGTCAAATGGGCGACCCATGGTCAAATATGAAAGTTGAGCAACCTTGCACTTGTTCCTCAATGTCCCCAACTTTCCAAGGATGAATTGGTCGAATAGTTTTGGTTGGTTGATAGCGGGGTTTGTGTATGACTAGGTTAAGACTGCTATTTCCAAGGTACGTGTTGGTGCTAACTTCGTTAGCATTACATGTGATGAGGTTTGTAAAATGGACAATGGGTCATGGATTTCAATCCATGGTTACATTTTCCAACATTTGGTGTCACGTTCTTTACCTCATTTCCCTTTAGAGCGTTATGGATGAATGTGGGTTGAGCAATTTGACCTTGGTGATTGTGGACGCCCTCGAGAGTTTGCCAACATGAATAGACCCCACTTGGCCATAGCCTTTCTTTGCTTCGGAGCAGACGGTGTTAGCACATTCAAAGGACAAACAATAAGGGTTAAAACCCAAATACAGTTTTAATTGCGTCCCTTTCGCCATTGGTGTGCACTGTTGCAACCTAGCTTTTAAAACCCTATCAAAACTTGGCATCATGAGCCAAATCAAGGGTTTGCTAAAATTTGCCCATGCATACTTCAAGATTTCCCCCAAGAGACACCTTGAGTTTGTTAGGCTTGCTGAACTGATGAAAACAAAGGGGCTAAAGCTCTTGAAAAATGTGAAAACCTAGTGGGTCCCACTCATTGAGCCACTAAGACAAGTTTTGCAAGAGTACTTGGTTCTCTTGGCAAAGATGAAGGCTGGCAATGAGTCTAAAGAAATATTAGCTCAAATTTGATTTTATCCCCACCTTGTTCGTATTTTTATTGCTTCTATTTTGCTTTGCGATTTATATATATTTGAATTTTGATCTCCATTTTTTATGTTGTTCATTTGTGCCTTAATTCTTTTGTAGTTGTTCACATCTACTGCAAATGTTTCTGCATGTTGTGTTTGACATCTTGGTTGATCCTACATGCTTGTTGGGCATGGTTGCTCGTTGCCTTTGCTAGAGGCAGTGACTCCCTCATCACATTCGCCTAAAAGTGGGATGTTTTCATTTGCAACTTCATCTGGTAGCAAAGGTTTGCGGGGGTAGTTCCACTCTCTTTACAACTAACGTGTTGGTGCTTTTAGCAGTGACGAGTTATTTGTCTTGAAAAGCCTTGTGGAAGGAACCCATGAGCAAATCCATACTTAATGGGTGTCAAGTGACCTGGAGAATGTTGGAATGTTTGATCTTAAATGTGAGACAAAGCACCTAATATTTGTTGTGAATGGCAACGATGTATTCGCAAAACATAGGAATGTTGAAACATGTGCAAAGGAGTTCATTACCCGAGATATGTATGCAACCATTGTTGAAGATGTGAAGAGGCAATGCGTAGGTACGTTGACCCAACCGTGTTTTCATTTTTTTTCCTTTCATTTTGTTATTTTCATTATCTAATTTTCCTTTAATGTGATTGTCCTTTGGTAATTGTAGTTGTTGTCATGTCACCGTCGTCGTCGTTGTTGTTGCAGATGTGGCCACCCAACTAATCGAACATATCTTATATCAATTTCCGGAGCTTGTTATACTAAATGCCTTGGTGTGGTCTAAACCACAATGTTGATCATCATTGTGCACACTCTCCCTTTGGTGTAACTTTTTTTTGGATATTTGCTTATAATTTGTACTCATTGAAGCATCGAAGTGGTTTTTTGTGTGTGGTTTTGCATGTCTTCAAGGCTTTGAAGTACCCACTAGGGAAATTACGTTGCCACATTGCTAAGTCAATTGGGCACATGTTAACCAGTGTAGCAACTCAATACTGGATGAGTCACCACATCAACACTTGAAATATTTTGACATGAGCCATATTATGACACTCAAATTCCACGACTTGTCATTTGACTTAGGCAAATGTGACATTGTCGCCAGTATTTCTTTATTTCCAACAAAATACAATTTGCTTGCATTTTCAACACTTTCTGTGCTCTTGTAGCCAGCTGCTGGTTTGCTATCTTAAATTGTCGCTAACCAATTTCGTCCAAAAAAACAAATCTTTGTCACCACTTCAAAAAAATAAAAAATAAAATCTGTGCAATGTAACCAGATGATCAATATGCAAAGTTTTGAAAAAGGGCTGCTTTAGACAAATGACCGAGCATTTTAGACGAACTTATAGAATATCCCTTCAAAGGAGATAAAGAAAACCGAAAGATGTCAATATGTAAGGGCCACTTCACACACGAGCCAAGAGCTGTGACCATGAAATTGTGAGAGCCCAACAGAAAGTGTCCAAAGGCTGTCCCAAAACACCTCCAAGATCATATAGTGTGGTCACGGACCTTCAAGTGTAGTGTGAAGTCATATGTGATGGGGCCCTCAACCAAATGCTATTTCAATGAGTTTCTATTCATGCAGGGTCCTCACATATGATAAAATAGAATAAATCAACGGTTGTGAGCATTCGGAGTGCCTTGGTCTCCTGGTTTTGTGTTAGGCCTACCTCCAAGAGGTGGTTTTTGAAAAATAGTCCAAGTGACCATGAAACATGATCCATTTGATGCCACGTAGGAATCCATGTAGACTTGACATCCATCATCTTGCATTCACATACTCCGTTGGTCCCTCAAGCGTAGTGTGAAGCGAACTTGGACCAGCTCCGCCTTTTCCACCAATGAGAGTGCTTGAAGTGTAATGGTCGTGGGCTCTCAGTCTCGTGTGTGAAGTGGCCTTAACTCCCGGTTGGACTTGGAAACACTAGGGTCTCGATTATGTCCAAGAATCTCTCTGGGCAGTGGTAGAAGTGACCAACCAGTCATGTATCGTACCAATTGGGCAATCATACATGCGTTGTAGCATCAGAGGTGCCAGGTCCAATGACAACTTCCACAATGTCATAGTGAAATGGATGAAAAACCCAGCACCTAGATGAAAGCACCTGCATCTCCAGCCCAAAATAAGGAAGGAAAAGGAGGAGCCCGAATGAGAAAAGTGGATGAAAATGCGGAGCCAACCTTGTAACCTGCTACTGTGCAAAAATTTATTATTATTTGGCAATCATGTAGTGGTCCTAGACTAGCTTCAGCTGGTCCAACGATGCTTGCACACACAAACGGATGAAAGGAATGGATGAAAGACGCCCTAACTGGATGAAGTCACCGCCGAAACCTGGGAAGGAGCCCAGGAAAGTGAAACGAAAAGCAAAGCCATGGCTCAAGTTATATACCACGTGGCGTGAAGAACGCGTGGAATGAGCCCTGGACCAATCAGAGTGTTTGGCCACGTGGACTTTCTCTCTTCTCTCTCTTCTCTCTCTCTGTCTCCCTGTTTCCAGCTTCAAGGTGGACTTTCTCTCGGCTTACTTGCCACCTGAATTTAGCCTTATTGCTCAAAATCTTCAAAATCTCTAAAATCTCAATCATGGCTGCACTTGGCAGTGTGGTAATCAGTGCGGTTTGGAGCTTCAGGAAATGGTAGGGTTTGTGGGGTTATGTCTGAAATCACCGAAATTTTCAGGAAGAGTGTTTAGCTCGAACTTAAGTGTGCAGGTGATGCAGACTTTGGTGTGGAATGTGGTGCAATTTTGAGCTTCAGGAAATTTTTGAGGGGTTTTGGGGTTATGTCTGCAATCACCGAAATTTCGAGGAAGTAGTGGTTGGCTTGTTGCTGAATTTGGAGGGGTATTAAGCTTCAGGAAATCGTGGCTTTCTGTGGATTATGTCTGAAATCACCGAAAATTGCAGGAGAAGGGGCTAGCGCTTTGCCAGAGGTCATGTGCAGATGACGCGGACTTTGGTGTGAAACTTGGTGCAGTTTTGAGCTTCAGGAAGTGATTGTGGAATTTGGGTGGGGTTTTGAGCCTCAGGAAATTGGGGCTTGTGTGGTTTGTGTCTGGAAGCACAGGAATTTTCCAGGAGGAGTGACTAGCTCTCCTAGAGGATGATACGGACTTTGTTGTGTAATTTGGTGGAATTTTGAGCTTCAGGTTGGTGGAAGGAAGGAAGGAAGACGGTGGGATGATGATAGGTGGAGAGAGCTGGCAGGGTTAGTAGATGATGGCACAGGAAAGTGAGAAGAACAGGTGGGAACATTCTTCTGGAAGAGTGACGATTCTCGAGGTTCAGTGATGGAAAAGAAAATTTGAGGTTTGGTTTGAATTCGCCGCGAAATGATGATAGTGGTATGGATACTATGGTTGCTGGGATTGGGAATATGTATAAGCTTCCTGGGCGTGGTGGCCAGAGATTGGATATGGCGACCTTACATGTTAGTGCAAGAGTGCAGGAGGCAAGGCATCCAGGGTTTTCCTTTTGTCCCCATTGTGGGACAGATGCCAGCAATTGACGAGGTATCAAATCGAATTTTCTGTCATGGCCAAATTTGGGGCAGGAGGATATGAATTGATGAATTTGGTATTTTTGTTTGTTTGTTTTTGTTTTGCTGTCGACAAAGCTTCTACGCATAGTTCCACATAGATTACATTAAGGGTGCTCGTTATTTGAATGTGTTTGGCCCTTTTTTGATTTTTTAATTTTGTCTTAAATGAATTGAACATGGATGAACGGACATAGTTTTTGCGTGTTCTGTTGCCCCTGTTAGTACCATCTATCTGTGCCATGTTTTGAAGTGTCTTCTTTGTGCAGCCTCTCTTCCTCGATATCTTCAACATTAGTAACACTTCCACATTTCAACACTTGAATATGCCACAGATCCTTTCAACTTCCTGGAACCTCACCGCTCACATGATAGCATATCCCTGCAGGTCCTTAAGGGAAGGAACAGGACGGGTACTCGGGTCGACGAAGACATCATCACGGCGACGCAAAATTGTTACCGGAAGCATGGGAATACATTTTACTTCACAATTGGCAAGACAGTGAGGTTGAGCATTGCCGACCCACAGTTGATCAAAGCCATATTGATTGCCAATTCAAACTCGTATGCGAAGCCTCACCACGTGCGAGTTCTTGGGATTCTTGGAACTGGGATATTTGCATCCAGTGGGGAGATTTGGGCGCCACAAAGACAGCTTCTAAATGGCGCCTTCCACACCAAAGAAATCAAGGTATGTAGAATTTACATGCCAATTCCTCCTGTTCTTGTGTCAACTGTTTACTACAGATTAAGAATTAAGTTTGCACAATATTCTCTTCCATGGATTATAATGCTTGCATCAAAGTGCCTTTAATTCTTGGTACCACGGAACACTCTTATGAAGTTTAATATAGATATGCAGCAAATTCGTCAGTTTAAAATTATATATGCGTGGATAGGAAATAAATTCAAGTCATCACAAATCTGTTTATTGCTCTTCTTCTCAAGTTTCAGTGTTGGTTATGAATGTGTATTTTTTATGTATATACACAACAAATTTGCTCCAGCATCTCTCCAGAATGCACGTATGGCTCTAAATTGCCTATGAGAATGTCCGATAGACACTTAGGGTCATCCCTGAGGAAATCCTATTTTTTATGTAGGCATAGCAACTAAATTCAAGTCATCACAAATATCTTCAATCTTCTTCTTTTGTGACGATTTGAGGCAAATGGTGACGGTAGTCTCAAGTTTCAATAATGGTTAATGTATGTATATCCTGTATGTGTGTACAAATAAATTTAACTCCAGCTGCTCTTCAGAATGTATGGATGGCTCTAAATTGCCTCTAAGATTGTCCGACTGACATGCGGAGTCATCTTTGAGGATACACATTTTGACATCTGTGCATATCAACTGAATTTAAGCCATCACAAAATTCTTCTTCTTTTTGAAGAAGATTTGTTGTGGTAGGCTCAAGTTTCGGTAATGCTTATGTATGTGTATCCTCTATATACAACAACAATTTAGATCCAGCAGCACTCCAGAATGCATGTATGGCTCTAAACGGCCTATAAGATCGTCTGACTGATCACTTAGGGACTTCTTCTTCGAAATGGTTATATATGTGTATACTGCATATGCACAAGAATTTAGATCCAGCAGCTTTCCAGGACGCATCTATGGCTTTAAATTGCTTATAAGAGTGTCCGATTGTCACTTGGGGTCTTCTCTAAGGATATCCACTTTGATATGTGTGCATATCAACTGAATTCAAGCCATCACAATTCGTCTTCTTTTTCTTCTGTTACGAAACGAGGCAAATGGTGGTGGTAGGCTCAAGTTGTGGAAATGGTTATGTATGTATATCCTGTATGAACATACACTACACTCTAGATCCAGCAGCTCTCCAGAGTGCAAGCATGGCTTCAGAATGCTTATAAGATTGTCCGACTAATCACTTGGGGTCACCATTTAGGATTACCCATTTCTGTCACTGAACTTACAATGGCCCATTTTGTTGATGATGCAAACAGAGCAAAATACCCACCATGATCGAGTGTGCACATTCCGCCACGGAGAGGTGGATAGTGAAACTGAGCAGAGGGCCAGGCGAATTCGACATGTACCAGGAGTTTGCCAAACTGACGTTGGATGTGATTGGGAGAACTGCATTTGGAGCAGAAATTGGCGGGGATTCCAGGGTGGCGTCCACCGTGATTGGACGCTTCAACCGATACCTACTCAATTGTAGAGAGCTTGTGTTTGGGCCGGCAGCTATTTATCCAAGACCTCTGTAAGTAATTTCTGTCTGTCTCTCTAGGTGAGGTTGAGAGCTTGAAGAATGGAGCCTTTTAGTCAGTCAAGTCCACTACTAAATTGAAATTGAGCTTTTATCTTGACAGCTTGATCTGTTTACTGGGCTTTGATTGTTTAGATGGCGTCTTGATGGATCCCATGTGGAATGACTAAGACAAGTTCTTGGTCATTTTTGACAAGCTCTCTGTCAAAATCCTCAGCTACCTACCTCATGGAGGTCGCTTAAGAATGTCGAGAGTTTTGACCTCTCATTATGTGGGCTGTAAGCCAAAGCACTCTCAAGAATTCTGTGCTATGCAAATCCACTTCACAATGAGAATTCAAAATTAGAATTGAGCTTTCAACTTGAGAGGTTGATCTTATTACTGGGCTTTCAATGTTTAGATGGTGTCTTGATGGATCCATGTGGAACAACTATGAGAAGTCCTTTTCCATTTTTGACAATCTCAGAGTCCAAACCATGGAGGTTGCTTAAGAATGTTGAGAGTTTGGAGCTCTCATCTTGTGAGCCCCAAGTCGATGCGCTTCGTTTCTAGCATTCTTTGGTATGTTATGAACTAGTTTGGGCCTGTGGTGTCCCGGCCCATTGCACCCACATATGAATTAAAGTCATCCCTAGATTGTCCTCTCAACATGCCCCCGTCCACATCCGGCCGTTTTGAAACTTTGTAATGGAAACTGCTTCACCATTCTCCCCTTGATATCTTACTTTGAGCATGGCCACTTTACACATGTTACACTTACTTAGAGCTCGAGGATTGGTCGTCCAGCTCAGATCTGAATAGTTCGAGCTTTGGATGTTAGTTTGTTAAACCCGAGAATCAAACTCCCGAAATTTGCAATCTCAAACTCTCAACTCGAGCTCTAACCAAAAAATAATGATTTATCCTACCCTAATCACAAAGAGAGAAAGGTGTGAAGAGATGAATACAGGCTGCCATTTGTAATACTTGCCTTGCTCGGCTGCTGTACAAACAATCTGTGATGACAAACACTAACAATCTTTGTTGATAAACAATTTGTAATAACGAACACTCGCAATCTGTGATGACAAGGCATTAGTATTCGTTTGTGTTTGGTTTGGTTCTGAATACCTAATTCTTTATGTATGTTGTTCCAAGCAGATATGGGGCCACGAAAGTGAAGAATGAGATTGCCAAAGACACGAGATGGTTAACAAGTTTTGTGGAATCGATTCTTCGCCGCAGGGAGGATCGGTCACGGTCTCGCAGTGGGGATGATGAGGTTCTTCTTGCCTCTGCAGAACCTGTGAATGCCTTGCATCATCATGACCTGTTGGACGTGATGATGGAGGCAACAACCACCGAACCAAAAAAACTCACCAGGAAGCAATTACTTGACAACGCACTCACATTCCTTCTTGCGGGACACGAAACGACGGCCAGCCTCCTCACATGGACAATTTACTTGCTAGCCAAGCACCCGCTATGGCAAGAGCGAGCTCGGGCGGAAGTGGAGGAGTTTTGTCCAGATGGTTTTATAGAGCCCCAAGTGCTAACCCATCTGAAACTTGTGGGGATGATCTTGTTCGAGTCTTTGAGGTTGTTTCCTCCAGTGCCACTCATAGGTCGAACGTGCATTCAAACAAATAGAGTGGGGCCCACTTTGGTGGTGCCTGAAGGCTTGGAAATTGTCATTCCTGTGGCTGTGGTGCACAGAGACAAGAGTATATGGGGGGAGAATGCAGATGAGTTTTGGCCAGCTAGGTTTGGAGATGGCATTAGTGGAGCTTGTGGAAACCCACTGGCTTTCATACCGTTTGGAGCTGGTCCGAGAACGTGCATTGGTCAGACCTTAGCAATCTCGGAAGCCAAGGCTGTGTTGGCAGTCATGTTGCCCTTGTTCACATGGAAGCTGGGCTCAAGCTACAGCCATAGCCCTGATGTAACACTCACCATGATGCCCGAATTCGGGATGCCTATTATTTTGGAAAAGTTGCATTGAGAATTTTTTGGCCCTGTGTTTGATGCCATTGGGATTGTCTTGTCAAGTTCGTTATCGACATTTGCTATGCATCATTTGAATCACTGGTGTATGTTCTAGTGGTCTAGGATTGTTCAAATGTTTGATTTAGGTGTTCGCTTAGGGTGGTGATGCGTATTGCATACTTAAGGTGGTGTAGGTGGGTTCTCATCTGATTCTGATCTGCTTACGGTGTGCATGGGAATTCTCAAAGCCAAGGTTGTGTCACACGGTCATGGTGCCCTTGTTCATGTGTTCTCCGGCTACGGGCCGTAGTAGGGCTCCTCTTGTACAATATAGGTTTGACAGCTATTAGCATGGATGGAACAAAGTACTTAGTTCCCTTTACACTTGAGCTTGAGTTAAGAGCTTGAAGAAAGGAGCCTTCTTATTGGCGGGGAGTGTATTAGGCATACTTGTGCACTCAAATCCACTTTACACACGAGCTCTCACCTTGAGAGCTTGAACTTTTTTACCAAGCTTACAATGTTTAGATGGTGCCTTGATGGATCTCACATGGAATGACTATGTATTAGGTGTTGTATTTTTCCAGAGGACAAGTATCGGTTTATAATGAGGGCCCTCAATAGGCGAGGTGTATAGACTGAGCATATTTGAGGGACGCCATTATACATTGATACCTAGCCTCAAAGAACCAATACTGATACCTAGCTTCAAAGAACCAATACTGCACATAATCGGTGGCATGGTTGCATCGAACCAATGATTGCTTGTCACGTCCTTCCTACCTATCTGACGCGCCATCCTTATCGTCATATAATGAGTCTCCTCGGAGCCATTGAGAGAGAGAGTCACATAGACGAGATGCAACCCAAAACCGATTATGACAAGCTCATAGTCATAGTAAGCTAATTGGGAGCTTGAACTCTCGTTTTGTGGGTCCCAAGCCAATGAGCTTTCAAGCATTTTTTGGCTTGGCATGATTGCTTTTATGTTGAGTACCATTTCCCCTTCATATTTCACATTGGGCACAACCACTTTACACTTGCTCTAACTATTGAGAGCTTGAAGATTGGTCAAGCTCTCAATAGTGCGACCTTTGGATGTAAGCATGTCAACTCTAAGTGTCGAACTCTCAAAAAATTGTAAGTTGGAGCTCTAGTGTAAAGAGGCCTGTCAATATTGGCGAAGCGATCATGCCTCTACGCAGGGTAGCCACACCGGGTTACGCATTAACTGCAAATCCTACACAACCTTTCCGCAAGTATGATGATGGATCTCGAATTAGCACAACTCCAAGAATTAGTTCTCGAATTTTGGGCATCGCCGGAGGTACGAAGGAATTTTCAGGCCGGGTTTACAGACAGCGGCAAATTGCAGGTGCAAGAGCAACAAATAGCGAAGCCTCTTCGAATTCCAAACGCGATACCAAACCATTCCGCATTCTGGTAAATTGTCTCACTTTAGACAATTTTGTCAGCTCACCTCATGTGATTTCATTGCAAGCGGGCGAGAGAGTTTCAATTGGTTCAAATTGTAAGCACCGTGGACAATGATAATGGAGGGCGAAGGTTGACTCCTTGCGTTTGTTGAAATTTTGTCAGGCAGCGTATATGTTTGTTTGATTCTAGAATTTGGACATTAGGGGTTGATTCACATCTTGTGCAGTGAACGAATCTCCTTCATAGCTTAAACCCTAAAGCCTAAAGCCTAAACCCTTGCAAATTTGTAAATTTGTGTAGCCCAGATAATAATGTCTACAGGTCTCACTTTCTTTTTTCGCTTATGTGGGCTTCAATCAAGAAAGTGTCAAGCAGTTAATTCTCTTGGGTCGTGCTTTCCTCTCTGCATTGGCCACACGATTTATTTTTGATAGCTTAACCATGCCGCGAGTGATTCGCGTCTCATGCATTAACAAATCTCCTTTGTAGTTTCAACCCTAAATCCTAAACCCTTGCGAATTTTGTGTAGCCCAATTGAGAATGTCTTTAGGTCTCACTTTCTTTTTTGCTTGTGTGGGCTCCAATCAAAAAAGTGTCAAGCATTTAATTCTTTGGTCTTGCCTTTCTCTTTGCAATGGGCATACACTTTATTTTTGATAGCTTAAACATGCCGTGAGTGAATTGTGTCTCATGCATTAAGCAAAACCCTTTTGTAGCTTAAACCCTAAACCCTAAACCCTTGCCGATTTTGTGAAGCCCCGTAATAACGTCTACAGGTCTCACTTTCTTAAGTGGGCTTTAATCAAGAAAGTGTCAAGCAGTTAATTCTCTTGGGTCTTGCTTTCCCTTCACATTGGCCACACGATTTATGTTTCAGTATCTTACTCATGCCACAAGTGATTTGCATCTTGTTCAATGTGTATTGAACGAATGTCCTTTGTAGCTTACACTCTAAACCCTAAACCCTAGCAAATTTTGTGTAGCCCAGTAAATGATATCTGTCTCACTTTACGTGGCCCCTGCAGATTAGCACAGGTGATGTGATGGGCGATATGCATGGAGCCGCTCTCATACGCACTCTTTTAGACGAAGCTTCCCTTGGGAAAAAATGTATTGAGATTTATGCCATTGGTGGGCAGCGGATGAAGAATTCCGGAGCAATCCTAATCGGTGGGTGCCGTGTGAGTCAGACCTCTCCCAGTCACATGGCTTTTTTTGGTCCTGTTTTTTCTTCTCACTCATCAGACCTGAAGTTCCAATATATACTTGCGCTCTGGAACATATTACCAAGTAAGAACCAAGTTCCCATCTACACTACATCGCACACTCCATTCTTGGCCTGAGACAGAAGAGTTTCTGATGTGATCCCCTTTTTAAATGCAATTGGCCAGTGTTTGTTGTCAAGTCATGGTGTCGTTAATTCAGATCGCTCTTGTGGACCTCTCAATGCTGCAGGCGACAACACAGGGTTAAGTTCTATTGGGCTGCTCGAAGCTGTACCGCTCATTCTACCCTCGATACAGCTCCAACACCGCGTACGCACATTCTTGAGAGGCCATGCTCCCGATATTGTGGTATAGCTTCTGTCTCTCTTTTTTGGAACCCTCAAGGCTATTAGTCAATTAAGGATGCTTGTCCACATTAATCTATCGGCTGTTGTATTTGTTGGGTCCCCTACACCTGATTCAATAGTACTAGTACCCTTACCATACCAATAGATTTAGCATTTTGCAACCTTAGGGATTATTTAGGTCTACTGAGTAATTGACAGCCGTTTTCTTTTTGATTGTTGTGGGGGTTATCCTATGTACTTCATTTTGTTTGAAAGCATGGAGCTGCATGCAGGTGTTGATTGATTATCCAGGGGTCAACATTCCATTTGGAACATACATCAAGAGCCATTTTGGTAAGAAAAACTTCAAAGTTGTGTTCTATGATAATGCTGGACTGGAAAAGAATTGGAGTTTAAGGTCAGTTTTTTCTTGAAGTATGTTTATCTGAGCAACCATGTTTATCTGGGTTATAATACAGACCACATGAAAGGTGTAACTATGATGGACAATCAATGTAAAAGGGCTTAGTGTGGATGGTTCCAAATACAATGTTCAGAATTACATTCGGAGGTCATTTAAGCTACTAGTGAGCAACCAGTGATAGAGGATTTTCTTCCAGAGAAACCAGGGGAAGTCTTGTACTAATAGAAACTTTCTTAATCAGGGTGTAAGGTCGTGTATTACATTCCACCAAATGAATGGCTATGGAGCACATCACGAACTCAGATTATTGTTGACACCTGTGATGCCATTTTAACTGTGTATCCTGGAGAAGTAAGTCTTACTTTCTGAGCTTTAAAGTTGTTGAAAGTTGAGGAGAAAATATGAGAAAGGGAAATTGACCTGCTTGATTTATTTCTTGAATAGGCAGAGTATTTTCAGAATGCTGGTGGTCGAATTGTGGAAGTTGGACATCCTCTGATTGATCTATTCAATCCTGTTTCAACACGTCAACAGGTTTGTGCCTTGGCACTCTATTTTCTAGCCCTTAAAGGATCAAGGGGGACTTCAATATACGACTTTTATACACAATTTCTACCAGTGTCACCAAGTCTTGAAATTATATTTTCCATATTATAGGTTTGGAACTTTATTTAGTACATTATCAGGTGTGAATGAGAAAATCAAAGTATACTCACATGTGACATTGATCAAATGCATTTGCATCCAAAGGCACCCAGGCTATGTATTCGAACCCAAAAATTCACTAACATTAAGGTATTCAACCAATTTGAAAAGTGCATTGGAAGAATGAATCGATTTTAGACAGGTTCACTTTTGACACAATTACCTAAAGTGAACTATGTAGCTCAAATACACTTTTTTGTGCATGAAGAGGCCCCGATTAGGCCCTTTGGACGCTTAGGGATTAAATACAGAGCCATTTGCTTGTGTTTCTTGATGTGAACCTGTCAGGACGTAAGGGTGGTAGGGTATTTGACATGACAAAATTCAATTTATTGATTTCAAGTATACTGTGATGTTGTAGGCAAGGAGATCTCTAGGATACAACGAAAGGGATTTGGTGATATTGTTGATGCCAGCATCACGGTCTCAAGAACTAAGACATGTTTGGCCCATCATAGCATCAGCAGCAAGCCTCTTGCTGGAGCGGGTTTGTGCCCTGGATAGGTAAGGAGATATGGACCCTCTTTTTCTTTTTTTTAACTCAAATCTACCAAGGGAACCTTAGGGCCAATCACTATTGTAGTGATTCTATAAGATAGAGGGTGCTAAAACTATCACTTTGAAGTGCTCAGTATAGTCACTATTACTAGATTGATAAACTTGAAGTCTTTCTTTGTTCATAACTGGAAGGAGGATCCCACACACCAAAGTGTGCCTTCTGTGGATTCCGCATGCAAAAGCTACAAGGGTTCAAAGTTTCATTGGTAGATTACCCTAAACCGTTAGGGAGTCTGATGTTAAGGTGGCGGACATTCTCAGAATCAACATGTGCTTCTTGTGCTAGATTTTAGTGTGTTGGTTTTGGGTAGGGTGTTGGTTTGTTGCCCTCTACCTTATCCCATTTACATCCTAAGAATGTATGTCATCAATGATTCACTTAATTTGATCAAAATACAGTCATATTCTGGCAAAGTCATCTTTTATGAAATTGTGTTTTGAGAGTTATGGGGATTTCATCCATAACAGGGATTTTGGAATAGGATATTAGGTTTCCATTGTTTAGGTCAGAATTTGGCGAAACTTAGCCCACAAAAATAATTGCATTGACCTCTCCAATTTGCGACTGTGCAATTTGTTCGTCACCTGCTGTATGGCTGAATATTTGCTTCACCAACATTCTCGTAAGGAGTTCTCGAATAATTTTGTAAGGCTTGGTTACAGGTCTTCTGATTTGTGATCCCTGGAGGAATTTTGTTTGCAGTGATATTCACATACATTTCATAGTACCCTCTATTTTACCAGGAGAAAGCGACATTATTGAGGAAGGTTTCCAAGAGTTTGGCCTCACAGGCCATGCCTCACTTTGGCAGGTATAACAATGTTGACAAGATATAGATATATATTGAAATTCATAATATGGGTACAACAATTTACAAGACTGGTTATATGGTGCATATGGAGAGTTACTTGTGAGAGAATATTAGTTTTTTGATCAACCAAAGTCAAGGAAGTATACGGATCGACAGAGGGAAGGTACACTATATATCTGATTTAGTGTGGGCCACACTAATTATCATCAACCCACAACAAAGAACTTCAGGCTAATTATCATGGACCACATTATAGTTCAAGTAACATATTTTCTCATTCATGTTTCTTATCGTGGGCCACATAATTTATCACGAACGTAGATTAATGTGGGATAGTACTATCAGAGCATAACATTAGTTCTTGCTATGACAAGAGCCTTCAATAATTTGTAACAAGACAACAATTTAATTCTACAGAGTTTAGTGCCACACTAAATCAGATATTTAGTGTAGTAGTTGTTCAGGATTTAAGCTCATTTTTGGGGTTCTTGAGCAGGGAGACACTCAGATAGTGATGTCAGCAGCGGACCTTGCAATTACAAAGTCAGGAAGTGTAAATTTGGAGCTGGCTCTTCATAAGGTCAGTTATTGTTGTCATGTCTTACAGCATGGGCGGTTAATTCTTTCTGATAAATGTATAAATGTGAAGCTGAAGATCTACATTGTATTGATTACCTTCACAAAGCTAGAGTTAGATTGATGTATATGCTTTAGATTCTTGCTTGTCAGGGAATTCAAACTGCCTTTAGTAGGATGATTGATGGCCACTCCATGTGCTGTTTTTTGTTTGCTAGGGGAAAAAGAAACAGTAGAGAAAAGCGTCTTGGTTAATATCGTTTATGCTTGGATGCAAACAACATGGTCATTGTTGTCTGATACGTGTGATAATGAATATATTTGAGGACAAACAGGTTCCTCAGGTGGTGGTGTACAAGATAGACAAAGTAACAGCGTGGATCGCAAGGGCCATTTTTAAGTTTGCAGTGAAGCATGTATCTCTGGTTAATTTAGTTCTTGAGGAAAAGGTGAAGATCCTTCTGAAATCCTGCATTCTTTCGTTCGTATAATTCTGGGTCCCAACCAGTGTTGGACTAGTATTGTCTTCTATTGATTCCATGTGGAAATCTATAATGAGGATTTTATATTTTTTGATACAGGTAGCCTATGGGTATTAAACAGTATTTGTGTTTTCGATACCATTTGATTCTATATACCATGCAAGAACCTTCATACTATGTAAAATCATCCTAGTATCAATACGGTTTAGAATGGCATCAACCCAGATAGTTACTTGGGTACACAAAGATTCTCTCAACTTGAGAATGTGCTTCTTGAACTCTCCAAAGAAATATTTTTCATGTTGAAACTTTAACACATAGAGAGTATGAAATGCAGGTGGTGCCAGAGTTCATTCAAGAGGAGGCTGTACCGGTAGATGTGGCAGAGGCTGCATTTGCTCTCTTACCAATGTCAGGTTCAATTAAGAGAGAGAATGTTTTAGATGGTTACATTAGACTATGTCCACTACTTGGAAAGCCAGGGGTTGTCAAAAGAACAGCTCAATTTGTTCTAGGATTGTTGCCTTCTGATAGATAGTCTGCACTTGAGTCAAAATCCACAATTTTCAAGTACCATTTGGCCCAAGGACCTGTTGTGGTCATTAATTATCACCAGAGGTCACACTGGAACCATAGTCACCCTCGTGGAGCAGTAGACAGCCCATTTCATTTATCTACAGTTTTACAAGTTTCACTCTTGTACAAATGTAGTTCAATCTTTGACGAGTCTTTTTTCTTTTTCTTTTTTTAAATTCTTTTATTTCCAACCATATCAGAGTACAACAAACAAGGGGCACTTTGTGATCAAATTTGATGCAATATCCATGCGGCATGTCCACAAGCTGCTTTTGCACTGTTGGCTTCATTGTTGTAAGGTAAGCAGACCTGATTTGGTTACTTATTTGATTGGTGACCTATATTTGAGTGGTGTGCAGTTAGATATGGTTCTAAGAATGGAAACCAAAGAGATTTGTCTTTAAAAGAGATCAGACTATAGAGTCATTTGTAAAGTAAAGGAGATGAAACCATGGGTTTAGTCCCAAACCTTGAGTTTATGAGGATCAACACAAAGCCACCCAAGTTTTCTTAACATTTACATTGCTATACACAAAGAGTGTTGTTGGGCTATTATAACCCAACTTTCTAGCTTGGCCTACTAGGATGGGTGGGCCAAGCTAGCCTTGCATAGGCCGATCCATGATTTAGGATGGCAGGTCCCATATGCATAACCAATTTTAGTCTTGACATTCTCTCAAAGTTTGGGAGGTGGGAAGCAGCGGTCCCAAAAGTTTTCTCCAATGTATGATGAGGTAATGAGTTCTTAATAAGAAAATCTCTTTGAGGGACTTTACGGATAACTTTTATGTGCTCAAAATTTGTTAAGTATTCTAGGTGCAATAGTCAACATAATTGGGGGGGGGGGTATATATGGTCATTTAACAAGAAAGAGAATCTTCATTCTGATAATAAATATGATGTTCATATAGGAAAATGGGTATGGTTGTAGTTTGGAGCTGCTAATGAATTTGTACTTTATCGTGGGCTTAATATCATAGGGAAAATGGGTGCAGAGCTTAAAGTGTTTGTTTTTAGCCCACTTACATTAGTTGGTCTTTTCTATCTATGTCCTAGTAATTCACCATTTTTTTCAAATTCAGGTTTTAAATGAAATTGATTTTAGAGTCCGGGAAGCCAAAAGTTTTAAATGGGACTGAAAATACATCAGGTATCCTTGTATTACTGCTTTGTCAGCTGAGGTTAGCCAAGTCTTCATCTTAAAGTGAAGTCAGCATGATGTACAGTACATGTGATTCACAAAGAGCAAATATGATGTAGCAATTGTGAGAGGTCAAAGAAAATTTCGAGTATGGTTCAATGTTTGGGAAAAACTAAAATGACCAAAAACGTCTGTTCCAGTGTCGGACTCAAATGACCTCAGTCCGAAGTCTTTAAAGAGACTACACTTGTAAAGTGATTGGAATTAAAGTGGTCAAAGTCTTTGATAAACATACGTAGCTTTCTGTCTTCCGTCTTGTACCCTAATAACTTATGTAATAAGAAGTATGAAATTAGAAGTTGGATTGCTCCTTGTCTGTCAGGGACCATTGCAGCCCATTGAATCACTTCAATGGTACAGGAAAATGACGCTGCACGGCAGCACGGGGTTCTCATGATATCTGCATGCAGCATATTTTTGAGGTGGAAATTTGGATAATTTCTTGAGCATTTGTAAATCACCTGGGAAGGGATTGTAATTGAAGATGCTTTCAGGTTAGTGACCTCTAGACCTATGGCCGGGAAGAACCGGCGGTTAGTTGCAGATGAACCGGTTGAGTTCGAGAAGAACCAGTTGAAGTTCAAGACTTCAGGAAATTTACTGATCATTTGAAACGAATCTATAGAATATACCTCAAATGAATAAAGCAAAACCGGAAGATGTCAACATGTAACCGGTTGGATTTAGAACCACTAGGATCTTGACCGACTATGCCCAAAAACTTCCCAGGCATTGCTCTAGACCAATGTTTTGTTTGGTACATAGGTGAATGCATGGTATCAATAATCAACATCAAAAATGGTATCAAAGAATTTACCCGTTGTGGGTATCAAAATTGTAATACCAGTCAAATTTTGATATTTGGTGGGTATCTCAAGGTGAGAGATTCTTTGTATACTTGAGTTGTTATTTTGGGTCAATACTATTCTCAAGTGTATTGATACTAGGGCAATTGTTTTCCATGTCTGAAGGTTCTTGCATGATGTACAGACCCGACCAGTATGTAAATAAAAAATACTATTAAGTTTCCACACCCTACTGGTATCCAAAAATGTGATATCCTCATGATAGATACCAAAATGGTTGAAAAAAATAGACATATGAGAGCAACATCGGTATGGATGTTGGCTTGGTGAAGGGTGCGTATGCTATAGTATGTTGGCCTTATGTGGTGATTCTTCTTAATTACACACTTATATTTCACTAGTATTTGACAAGTTTTTGTTACAAACGGACACCAAAATGACACGTGTTACAATGAGATTGGATTATATGATCAAAATACAAACACCTTTCTAAGTTTGTCACTTAACACAATTGGGAAAGTCTATTGCATTGATTATCCCAATAAGTGAGTGAGGGCTAATAGCATGTGTTGGAAATTAGTGAAGGTGATACTAAATTTCTTTAGTAAGCTTTGAAATTAGTGCCACCACAAGATCTAGGCAGCATTGTTTCATCTATGCACTATTCACTTTTGCATATATATATATATATATATATATATCACTCCACAAACACCTTAGAACACGCACTAATTTTCTAGAAATGTATGGTAAATGAGCATGTATTCATGCATTTAGTATCACTCACTAAAAAGTTCACCCTCACTAATTTTAAGATTTGGCAAAATAGTGCGTGTTTCAGGAATTAGTACCACACACATTGATTGGGATAATCGGCGTAGTAACAATTGAAAGAGAGGGAATCTTCACTTTGGACTCTTATAACTTCTGCATCTCGATTCCAATGTTGAAACTCGAGATGACGAATCTCGTGATTCACAATTGCCAAGCGGATGAGACAATCCATAACGGCCAAATTGTCTTTGGAGTTGGAAGTGCCGATGATGGGATGTGTGAGGCGTGTAGTTAATATCTATTTGACCGAGCTAACTTCACAAGGCCATGAGTTTGCAAGGGAGGGCAATGTCGTTCACTACATGGAACTATGAGAAAGTACAACATAAGCAAAGGCTAAAAGGGGGAGCCTCACGATTGTCCTTTCAACACTAGTGCCCGAATTTTGACTGATATATACGCCTCTCTTTTTTCTTTCCACACACTCATAATTCTTTCCTTTCCTTTTCTTTTTGACCTCTAGTATGGCTTCTAGTTTCTAAGTTGATACCAAAATCCGCTTCAATGACACACCGTCTACAGCAAGGCCACTACACCATCCTTTCTGCTCGTCGATGACTCCATCAAACATTTTCAAACAATCTAAAAGGCCTTCTTCGGTTGTGTATAAAGGAGTAAAGTAACTTGGCTGAGCTCATTTTAACAAAGACAAAAATTCATCGACTGGTATTAATTCCATGAAGCGGAGAGGATGTTGTCGATTTTGTCGTTGCCTCCACGATCTAAAACCCTAGAATTCAAGCGTCACCCGAAGCGAAAGGTTGACGACCATACATAACATTGTTTTGTTCTGTGGGCCCTCATAATATAACAGTGGGATGCTAGGAGTTCAGTCTGAATTTGAGTCTCCCTGTGTAGTTTTTTGAGTATCCCACTTTTATATTATGAGGGCCCACAGAACGAGAGTTGCACGCTGAGTAATGTTATGTAGAGTCCATTTGTTGTCTTTAACAATTTACCTTGATCCAAACCAACGTTTTTTTTCTTTTTTTCTTTTTTTGACTTGAACCAACACAGTCAGTGTGATGTGTTACCAAAGGTCATCTAATTGAAATTTATGACTATGGAATCTTTTTCATGTAAACCTCGAATTTTAAAGATGATGATTGTTACGACGGCTTTTTAGAAAGTGAGTATGAATGGAGAGTCTCTTTGCCTCTAGGTTACTATCCCCTCTTGTGAGTGGACTCTCTCTTTGAAAACAAAAATCTGCAGCTACGGAAGAGAAAACTTTGCAATTCGACCTCCTTGTGCAATCAATAAGGAAAATTGGTTTTGTGAGCATTCAAGCAAATCACAATTGCAATGTATGCAACTCAAAGTTAGTGGCAAAATAGTCATATATCAAATCAGACACACTTATCTTCAAATTTTCCTAACCTACTGCTCTTAAATAGAGTACCCTTAAGCATTTTAGCATGGAAATGTCTGATGAGATTGGGAAAATCGAATTTGGAAAGTCCATGTGCAAAGTCTCCCATGGTTGCATTTAGCCATATGCGTTATTATAACACCTAACATGTCAAAGTAGGCAAAGGGAACGCTATAAGGGAGGCCATAGTTTATTGTCGTTGTCGGGATTCATTAAGGTCTGCGTGTACAAGTAGCCCTGCTCCGTAAACCCGCTTCATATTCACATATGAGCTTGCATTTATGCTCAAGATGAAGCATCCCTCATTCACACCAATCTCCCTAGACTGGTGTTCTCTCTCTCTCTCTCTCCATGCACAAGGCAAATGAGCCTCCAATGCCCTGAAGGAGGGAATTGGTTCTCAACCTATCTTCATTGTAGCCCCTTTTTTGGACATGAAGCATGTCCAAACTTTTTCTCCTCCTTGTGCCAAAGCGACCCTAATTAAGTTTCATCTAAGAGTATAGTTTAGACTTTGACACCATACAAAGTGAGAGAGTTGTGGATAGCAAAGCCCATTAACAACGAGGCATGGAACTCCCCTCTAAGGTGCATCCGGGTCTTAAATGGCTACTTTTCCGACTAGCCCACTTCTCCTAGAATCATAGTATGAAACACGCGATTTGCCTAGTACGAGATGGTTGGCAAATTTAAGTCGAGGCCTTTGTCGCTTTCGTCATAAATGTTGGAGCTCATATGAATATCATGCTCATCATCAAAGTGAAGATTCTTGCGCTCATTAAGGCGCACCATACAGGTGCCTTCAATTATGATGACTATTGAACCTAGAATGGTTATCATATTTTGTACACGTAGACCAATCTCTTTTGTGCACGTGTCTCTATTTTTGGTATCCATTCTTAGAGCCACACCAAACCACACACTACCCACATATGAGTGTCCTAATAAGAATAGTAATTGAATAAGGCACGTCTCCCTTAAGATTTTTTGGATAACTCCACTATTTCAACTCTTTTTTTTTCTCTCAAAAAGTTAGCCACTTCTTATAATATTCAAAATAACTATTTTCTCGTATAACATGTGTATATAACATGGACGTGGGGTGTGGGTGCAAGCACGGTAAATTGGACAACTCTTGATCCTTGCTCAGGTTTAAGTGAAAGTGATCCAAAACTATATAATAACTTTGAATTTTATGAAATAGAAATTCATAAACATTTAGAAAACATATGAATCTACAAAGCCAAGCAATTTATGTTCACAAAAAACACTTTCAAACAACGTATATGTATTTAAAAAGACGGTGCAAGTGGTGAAAAAGTGGGTGATATTGAAAAGATAATTGTCAAAAACTTGTTTAAAATATACTTACATTACATTAAATTGATGAATCCTTGAAAAAAAAATTACGACGACCTCAAGTTTATAATGAATTCAAAGAATATGAAAAAAATTCCAAGTTCAAAATATTTAAGGTCATGAAATTAACATTCAAAACTATATTTAGTTAGTTACTTTTACGCATCACTTTTGATGATAGGTTTTGAAGATATCATACTGATATTCTATATTTGAGTACCTAACTTAACAATAGAGGTCATCATGAAAAATAATCTATTCTAAACAACATTTTGCTACTACTTATAGACATTTGACCAAGAAAATCATGGCTTTTGTATACCAGAGCACTTTTTTGGTCCACTTTACTATGCTTGCACCTGTGTACATACGTAGAGTTTGAGACACGGGGCCGGCATAAGGCGGCTTAAACAACACATAGAGAGAGGTCCAAGTATTGATGCACTGCCCGAATTAAAAATTCGCAGTTCCTGACCACAAACTGAAGATCACGTTGCAAAAGGTTGCTCAACACAAGTGTAGCCGCAATTCTTTGAAAAGCATTTTGAAGGCTTTGGTTGTTAAGGGTTCCGAGGCTTTGAAGGACTTGTCGATAACGTTGGCGGGATCGTCACAGTTGAGAGCTGGCCCGTGCCCACACAATTTTTTTTTTGATCCGCCCACCAGGTGGACCCGAAGATAGATAGACAAACCCGTGTGAAAAGAATTGAGCACCATGTAGAGAGCGGGATAAAACGGCACATAAAGGGATGCATGGAAAGTGACCATTCACAACATACTACTTGTAGATTCGTGAAGCATAAATTTTGGGACCATCGATTAGGTAAAAGAGAGGAGAGGGCCCCCCGCCCCCCTTGAAACGACTCGGTTGATGTACACTCTAAACTTCGTGATATCAACCTTCTTAATGTCACTCCTTTTCTTATATCCCGAAACCCTTAGTTTAGATCTCACTCCTTGTTGTCACGTTTCCCTCCTCTACATCTTGGGTTTTGACATTATAATAAACCATCAAGGAATTCAAGCCACACGCTCATAGACATCACGTTGTCATCATTGCAATTTTTGTTACTATTGCAATATTAATTTTATGTTATTCCATAATGTCACATGCTACTATAATTGTTTTTTTGATCATGCATCCATGTTAACGCTACACAACTCCTAAATATCACGTGCACTCCTAGTTGCCGATAATGTGATATTATGGAGTTTGGAGTGTAGTTGTAATCGGGCTTGACTTTGACCCGTTCCAAGCCCCTCTTTGGGACCACTTTGGTTCCCAAGCCTCGCAACACGCAACCAAGCAACGTCGAATATATTGTGATTGTGGAGAGCAACGTTCCAAACTATTCGTTCATTTGAGCGGCTTTAGTTCACTTTACACCCACATACACCCCGTACAATACTAACCATTCTAGTGTCGAAGTGTCCGAATCAACAAGTTCTTGAACACTTGAACTTGGGACAGCCAAGTCGCCGGTCGCTGCAGAGGCCCCAGACTCAGCCTCATCGCCGACCGTCGGCTACTTGACGGTCGAGATCGAGCCCTCATGGCAATGTTAAAGTGAACGGTTTCCCACCCGAGATAAAAAGTTTACTGACAAGTGCAAGAGTGGCACTACACTATCGGATATTGTATTTAGTGTCATATGTTATTTTATGTCATTGCGGTGACAATTCTAATGACCGTCTTTTATATATTAACCTCCAATTCACATGCATAACATTATTCAGATCCATAACAGTGTTCTGTGGGACTGACAGTAGCCTGCGGAATATTCCACCATTCAGGCCGAATGTGAGGAATATTCCACAGAATATTGTCTCTCCCACGGAACACTGTTATGGATCTGAATAATGTTATGTGAACCTCAACTCCGTTCGCCTAAAAAATATAGATCTCATCCATGTCAGCATTACATGACTCGAGTGAGTGGTTAAATGAACCTGGTCACCTATGGATGCCTCGACCTTATCTCGGGTATGAAAACTAGGTGGGCCATGGTCCACGGGGAAACAATACAGTTTTTCATTGCCATGGGGGTCTCATCTTGACTGTGAAGTAGGTACCGACTAGCCACCAGGTAGATGGATCTCAAGAGGCTCGTTTTCTTAATCGGACCCCTAGATTCAATTGGCATGTGGTTATGTGAGGATCAAAGAGCGAGCAAACATCATAAAGACACATGTTCAAAAGAGATTGGACTACCTCTTCAAATGTTAATAATTGCTCTACACTTAATAGTGAACACAATTGGAAGGACCTATGTATCCAGTTGAGAAATCAACAAGCATGCAATACTGATAACCATAACCAAATTAGGGGAGGTCCAATCTTCAATCTAGTTTTGCATATGATTGTTTCATCGTAGATTTGCTAATGCAACATGAGGTTTGTTGTGTAAATCTAATCGGTAGAAATTGGAGACCATGAAAAACAAACCAAATAACACCCACACACCTTAAGGCAAAGCTTGCTTGCACTAGCGAAACTCTGTTACAACTCGCAACTCGGATATCTGAAATGGATGAAGATAGATCTTAAAGTCTTCTTCATTCATAACATTATTAAGCAATGTGTGTTCATTCATGTGAGCCCCGAGAATATAACCATGGGATGCCACAACTAGTGTAGATTCAGACTGAATCTGCACTAGTTGCGGCATCCCATGGTTATATTCTTGGGGCCCACATGGACGAACACACATTTCTTTAATAATGTTATGTTGCTAAGAAGATCGCACGTCACATTTCAATAAGAGGTCCCACATTGAGTGCTCAAGACTCGCTTACAGGATCACGTGGTCTTAACATTGGTTCTCTTCAACTAGGTGATTTTATGACCTTCTTATATAACATGTTTCCGATCCCTATTCATTGATTATAAAACCATAGATAGTGAAAGAGAACTACACCATTTATGGTATTTAGTGTCACTTACTATTTGGAATTGCACAATGCAATGACTTCTTACACTAGAATAGGTTGTTCGGACATTATAGAACATAAATGAATTTACTTAGTAAAACATTACATTCTCAAGAAATAGTTACAGCATTGGGGTAGCATTGCGTAGCCCCAAATAGTAAGTAACATTAAATATCATAAATGGTGTAGTGGTAAGACCCCACAATTCCCATAGTAAGTCTATGTTTGTTTCATTCCACGTGTGACTCTTCATACCACATGTGACTTGATGTGAGTGTCAAAAGAGGCATTATTTGAGGCATTAGCGTACATAGTATAAAATAAAAATAACGTCGGGGTTTAGTTTGTACACCGATGTGAATGGGAGCCCTTTCCTCTATACTGTGGCGTACATAGTACACCTACGGGAGAGGTATTCTTTTTCTCTATTTTGTACATGCAAAAAGGCTATTAAGAATTTTGAAGTAAAGGTAGATGTTAGAGAGGGTGCCTTAAAGTATAGAGAAAAAAGTTGGCCATGAAATGAAATTGATTTTAAAGTCCAAGACGGTGAAAAGGCTAATGGAACTGAAAGTGCATCATGATGGTTTCAAACCAGCTAATTTTTAGAGTGGCGGAGTGCGGTAGCCTCTATGAGATAGAGGCTAATGTCAACTTGGTGGTCCAATTGAAAGAAAGACTTGAGGCTCCCTAGACTACATTCTCAAATAGTGATGGAAACTTATCTCTAAAGGGCTTATATAGGGGACATTTCAACATGATATGTGCCTCATTTTCAATTGTATCAAAGGAGCAAAAGTGACATAATCTAGTGGCAAAAGTGCAATAGATGTGCTAGAGTCATGCAGTTTACGTTTTCATTATTAGTTGCATCTTATGGATGAAAATTTGTTCAAGAGTGTTCATTGACAAATAGCTTTCTCATTGGAAAGTGAAAGTGGATTGTATATGTAATAAAAGCTTATTTATTTCACCAAGAATATACCCATCATGGTTTCATTATTCAATGATAAGATATGTAGAGTTTTATCATTCTTCTTCTCAAATGGACACCTTTATTTGAATGGTGTTTGGCAGGGCTTTGTAGTTAAGAATGGACATTGAAATGACACGTGTCACAACGAGATTGGATTGTGTGCTCAAAATAGACTCAAAATGTAGACACCATTCTACGCTCAACACTTTCGCATAAATGAAAAAGTCTACTAATAACAATTCAAAAAGAAGAAGAAAAAAATCTTCACTTTGAATTCTTATAATATCTGTACTTGAACTCCGATTCTAAAACTTGCAATGATCATTGTTGCAACTCACGAGATTGCTAAGTAGATGAGACAATTTCGGATCCAATTCGACCGCCGAAATTTTATGTGGAGTTGGAAATATCCACAACACGGCCACACAGCTTTCTTCCCAATCACAACAGATCAGGAACATCTATCGAGCTCTAACTTTCACACCCTACGATTTGTAGCCAGCATGAAGCTGCAACGTATTTTAATTTCAAGGTGACACACAGAATCATCTGGAGAGGAGAGAATAATGAATTCCGAGTTCCCGGGTTTGTCTTTCTAGCTTTCCACCTGAACTTTCGACTCAAGCAGAAGAGAGAGAAGAAGAGATTTAAAAATTGCAAACATAACTCAAGCACCGGAGCCTTTCCTTGTACGGCTGCATGAATCCATTAACTTTGCGTTGCGACAAAATTGCCAATCTTAAAGCATCTTTTTGTACCCATGTTTACTCATCATTCGCAACCTTTTATGAAGTGGTCATGCTGCTGTGGCCCAATCTGGAATCGGAAGGTACTTCAAGTGGTAGATGATTTACATGTAAATTTTACATGTAGGCCCTCCATTGCAAACTTTGATAGATGCGAAGACGTGGTCACAGCCATGGCCTGCATTCATCGTAGCCGCAGCCAAAAGCTACGTAGAAGGTCGAGGCATCTATAACTGAAAAAAAGAAAAAAGAAAAAAGAGTTTGCATCTTATTTAAGAGGAGCAATAGCGGATATTTTAGTTTTACTGCGAAGAGAAACAAATTCTAAGGAGACTGCGTAAAAATTTAATTTTTTTTCATGAATATAGAAATTGTTATAAATTTCAGAGTAGTAAAGTTAGGGTAACACATAGTCGATCTATAGGTTAATCCATGATCGCTAATCTGAATTCTAATTCTTGGCTATAATAGTTGTCAAAACTTTTATGAGGGTAATCCATCACAGGCTGGCACCACATCACTATGTTCGTCTAAAAACGTAGATCTCATCCATGTTGGCATTAGATGACCCTAGTGAGCAGTTACATGAACCTAGTGCCTCTACCCTATGCTTGACTTGGAGTTCAGAATGGACACCAAGAAGACATGTATTGTGATGAGATTGGATTACGTGCTCAAAAAGTTAGGGGATCGTTTCAGGCCCATTCCAAGTCTATTCAAGTTTAACCCTTAAAGGACATATGCTTTCCCGATACCACACCCAAAATATCTTTTAAAATTCATTTTAAGCATGATTAACCAATTAATTTACATAGGCTCTATTCTAAAGAAGTATAGATCTTGCTAAGGTGCTCGATTTGGCATTCTAAAAACCCCATTTGGTGCAATGGAGTAGAAGTTATGAACAAGATTCTCCCAAAATAATACCAAGCCCGCGGGGCTTGCATTGTCCTTTAAGGGTTAACAATCCATGTCATGCACTACGCTCACAAGAAACTATCGGTGTTGTACTCGAGGAAGGTGGGGATGATGTCAAGTTTGCATGGCCCTTATGGGTTGAGCTAGTGAACATGATTGGGAGGGTTTATGTGGTCGTTTGAAGAGAATGAATTTTTTACTTTGATCGTTATAGTTTTTTTCATCTCTGATCACAATAGGGTCACATATCTTATGGCATGTTTCTTGCCACACATTTGACTGTTGTACTGTATCAGTCTAGGGACGGACACCATAGTCATTGTTATGATGAAATTGGATGATGTGTTCATAGTAAGCACATCATTATAAGTTGGTTTGAGATGACCCTAAACTACCAGGTGATAGTGGACATGTACCTGTAATATAGAAAAATTAGTTGGGTTAAGTTTTTTTGGTCCAAATAGGATTTAAGTGTGAAAATGACTTATTGTGAACACAAACACTTAAAAACTATAGGTATGAATGGTCAATGAACTTGAGATATCAAAAACCAGAAATTGAAAGACTATAGCATGATTGTAAAAGGCACCAGCATAGGAGAACATGTTTTTCAGAAAGAGCATAAGTAGGAGAGGGGAGTTTTTTACCCCAGGTATGTGCTGGGTGAAAGACCATCTTGTTGAGTCTTGAGAGAGAGATATATATACGAAGGCTATTGTCTGGAGATTTAGGTTGTTTTTGAGTGACATATAGATTCAAGCTATTGCCTGATAATAATTGAAGAAGAAGCCTCCAGGGGGTTTGTACTGGAGTGTGGATATTTTATTCTGATTCTACTATTCTATGTGGTGTGTCTTGCAAGCGTTTTTTCTATTTTGGCTATCGTCTTGCTACATGATGAGATTTTGTGTTATGATCTTGACAAAAACAATGGCCTGATAGAATTCGAAAGAGTGACCGTGAGTGAGTGAATAATTTTTAATGGAGTGATTGAGTTTGATCTAATCCATGCTATAATGAGAGAATGAACTGCGAACTTGCAAGATAGATTCATTACCCTAACATTGAGAGAATTGATTTGATAATTGCTAATGAGAATGAATCAGATCTCATTATAACCAATTATATTATTGTGAAGAATTGTCTTGAATGGAGTGATCTTGAGTAATAATGAAAAGGATAGAGTCTGTGCATAACATCATTCTTACCCACGAGGGGTTGAGAGATGACCAATTCCCTTGAAGCATGAGGAGGCTATGGCCATCATTAGAAATAAGTAGATGAACTACTTGAGTTTGCCAGTCCATTGAGAAGAGAGATGATCAGATTGTTGAGTTATGAAAAGACTATAGCCTTGGAAAATTGGAGAATCAGTGAGTTGTCAGAGACGTCGTTGTAGTTGGAAGTTGCTTGGGTGTGGGCTCTTATAAAAGGCCACTACCCTCAGGTGAGTGGAACCTGAAAAGACAATGGCCTTGGTAAGATGAAAAGTCATTCCTAAAAGACTGTTGGTTGTTAAGGGGAGCAGAGCATACAAACGATAAGAGAAGATGCAAGCTTAGGTCAGTAATGGAGACTATCAAATGAGTTATGTGGTGTACTGCCTTAATAATACATTAATACGAAAAATTAAGCACATAATTTGGAATATTCTCTCTAGATATAGTCACGAAGGATTATCAAAGACGATGGCCTATTTGTATTGCTGCATTTGTAGCTATTACAAAGGCCATGAAATGTAAGGATTAATAAATAGGTTTTCTCAGTTATATTAAGGGAATTTAATTAATGAAAGCCTATTGCCTATACCAAAGTGCCCTTGGCTTTGGTACAACTAGACTCCAATGAGCTACCAACGCAAGACTATTGCCGATGGATGTGCCTATGCTTGTGCACCGCACTTGGTCCGATTAAAATGAACTCACTGCCAGACTATTGCCCGGGTGTTTAAAGTAAGGCGAGTGACTGCCACAATTGCATGTACCGATATAGAGAGATTTTTAAGTTTTCATCCTTCAATCATACTCTAATTGTTATCTTAAACCCGAAATCAAGTGAAATAACCTCGCGTTTGTCCTAATAAAACTTACATGTGACACCTAGATGATACACAAGTCATCTTTTAAGTCTTCCCTGGGTTTGTTTGTAACCAAAAACTAAACTACAATACCCATTTCCGAATGGAGTGGTTGGCAGTTCGATTCCCGCTGTGAAATCTTCTCTCTACTTGACGGGAAAAACTAGCTAGGTGGGTAGGAAGCCAAGAGCCCACCCACCGCAAGGTAGGCAGTAAACCCCACCCTGCACCAAGAGGATTCTTGAGCAGGGTAAGGCCAACGGGCTCAAATTCACGTCGAATTTCCCAATGTTGGTTAATTTATTTATCATTATAAGTTGGTAGGAACTACTGTATATGATTGTTCAAAAAAAATCCTCTATTTGGACCTCTTATAGATCATGCATTTCAACTCCGATTTTGACAATTGAAACGTCGATCTCCATGACTCACAATTGCTAGATGAGACAATTTGACATCCCATCCAACGCCCCAAAAGTATATGTGGAGTCGGAAGTGTCCGTTATAGGTCGGCATACTTTACATAAGTGACGTGTTGTTCCCGGATCACATGATGAATGTAGGCAGTTGATAATAAATTTTAGTATTGAAAACAAAATGTATGAAGTCTAGAATAAGGTGCTTGTGGGCCAATTGAAGAGCCCGAATCTTCAACGAACACTTTTACTTTAAAATCCTACATGGCTCGAGTGGATAATGGTGATGCGGGAGTGGTACGGTGGGTAATATTCAAGACTACTTCAAAGGAAAAGGAAAAAGGAAAAGAAAAAGAAAAGTGAAAGTGAAGCGTTGATGTTCAAGCGTCAACGTGAATGTGAGCCCCATTTACGTTATGTTGACCAAGCCAACTTCAAAAGAAGAAGTACTACAACACCACATCCAACTTGTGAAGGTCGATTTTTGTAAAACCGTGGCACAATCATTGAAATATTCGGGCATCGCTTTCTTTGCGAGCTTTTTGGCTCCAAAAATGGATAAAGTAGAAGGGGCTTGTAATGGACAGTTCGAGTGCTTGAGACCCTTAACTCTTAAAAAAATCCAAGTGGCCATTTTAATGGATTCAATATCTTAGATCACATGCAAAACCATCACTAGTAGAAAATTATGCTCAAAAAAATCGTAGCCAAAATCGGTTGTGGTTCTTTTGACCAGCCTAATCTACAGTTGCTAAACGACTACAAATTTGTTTTTTTGATTTAGAGATTGAAATTTTACGAATTTAGGGGTGTGTAATATACCGTTAGAATGATCTTAAAACTACCTTTCCAACGGTATATTGCACGCCTCAAAAAAATTAAAATTGCCGTTGCAAAACGAAAAAGAAAAATCTATAGTCGTTTAGCGACTACAAATCAGGATGATCAAAAGAACCGCAACCAATTTGAGCTACGGTTTTTTTGGGCATATTTTTCTACTAGTGCATTCAAACATTTGTTGGGGGTTTATACAAGTCGTCACATATCCCATATAATCAATCTCGTGATTTTTTTAAGGGTTAATGTGGCACATCTGGAAAACATTATGAATTTTTTAACTTATAATTTGTCAAATCTGCCAGGAAGATAATACAATTGAGTCCATATAACACTATATTCGTTAATTGGAGACTTTTGAAAGTCTCAAAATGAAATACGCCCATAGTTTGGGATGCCAATATTATGAGCATGCGGAACATTGGGAACATTGGGAACATCGGGAACATCGGGAACATGACAGTTTGCAACTTCGCATGCAAAGAATATGCACAACACTCAAAATAGTAAGTCTTTAAATCATAATCAAAACATGAACTATAAGTGGAAAATAACAATCGAATCCCAAAAACAAATGCTTTTATGTCCTTATAAAGTTTAGGATGCATATCCCATATATAAAGGTCTTATGGAATTGGATGGCACATCCCAAACGTATGTATAAATTTGATATTATCTGCAATAAAACCAAGTCTACAAAGTGCCCCTATTTTCCACATTAATTCCAACCTACGTTATGTTTCCCCATCTCCATCTTCCGCTTCATATCAATTATCGGCATCATTTTCCGCAGCTGCAATACGTACCAAGTTGTCTTTGGCAAAATCTATATATTTTTGAGGGATGGTCATTGTTTCCGATTTGGAACCCTTGCGCGGCTTCCAAGCACAAAGGATGGTATCCGTGTTTATCCAAACCGGTCCGTACGCGGAGTCCACTGTCCACTTGAAACCTTTTTTGGTGTCCCAACCTAAATAGGTGCGGAGAACGTTCTGGTCTTTGGTGCTCGGACGGCAATATTCCACTTCAATTTGACGAAAGTTGGGGTTAGTTCTAACAAAATTGGGTGAAGACAATGCTTTCACCAACCAAATTGGTTTGGGGTGCTCCTCATCTCCTGCTCGTACGAGGACCATATAACCCTCGTGGCAATCAACACCCACACGAAACGACGGAGCCGGACGATTACGCGCAGGGCCAACGTAATGCTCGTCCATTGCAAACTCTTCACGGACGTCTCCATTGCTAAAGAACATAGCATCGGACTCCACAACTGTCAAACGACTTTGTGGCCAAAATCCTTGTGTCAAAGTCGTACGGGTGTCGACACCAACGGTCATCAAGGCTGAGCGTATGCGATCCCAATACGCGATCAACGGCTCATGAGTATCCCTAACACGTCTGGTGATGTCTTCTTCACACAACTCTTTCCAATACTCAATGAACCCGGATATGCCTTTTATGATTTCCGGCCCATTCCTCATGGGATCGGGTTTGCAAGGCTTTGGTTCTCCATCCGGAAGCAAACATTTCCCATCCTTGTCTTGACGCCACACGAGTATACCATCCTCCGGGCCCCAATTTGGAGATGTGCACAAAAGCTTGAACTGCATGGCGGGGACACCATCATCCCTCATATAGAAGCGGAATTGTTGTGCTTTGGTATGTCCTACCAGACGGTCCACTCCCTTCAACATGTATGGCTTGATGAAGGCTTTGAAATTTGGTATTTTTTCAATCATGTGTGGGATCACCGGCACATTGTCCAAATCCATGTATGATTTCATGAGAAGTGGTATGGTGGGAAAATCCTCTTCATGCAACTTCATGCTCCAACGGCCAAATGAGGCATCAATATCGTCGTGCGTGTGCCCCACCATCAAGAAAGACACAAACACCTCTTTGAAGATGCCTTTTGCCACGAGCATCGACCAAAAACAAAACACGTATCGACATTTGTTGTCTTTAGCACAATTATCAAGTTGAACGTGGAGAGTTGGAGGCAGGGGTTTTGCAAAAATGGGTTCTCCGGGTGGTTCCGGCAATGAAGACATACAAACCTCCCTCCCTTGTAGCACTGCCTCATAAAGCAGTGTTGTTCCACAACCTTCGAAAAGGTCACATGAAGAGTGTACCGGTGGCTTTTCGAGATCGCGCAATAGTTTTGCAAATGAACCGACCGTGTGGTTGGCATCGCCAGGGTAAAAATCCAAACCATAATGGGCATATTTGACATCCACATGTCCATGGGCGATCATATCTAAGAAAAACAAACGATGCGTGAACAACAAAAATATGAAATAACTACACACCGGATGGATGGAGTTGGACATTTGGAAAACACACCCAATGCAAATCGGAGATCCTTTCAACACACATGTGGAATTCTATACGAACCTGTGACAGCTACGGGCAACTTGAAGAGACCATCCGTGGCCTTTATTTTGCGTGCATAACAAGGGCATGCGGTCTTCGCATGGTCCATTTTATCATGGATGACTGTTAGAACCTCCGCGGGCCTCATTATGGATAGTGCACGGTTCTTGTAGTAATCTTGATGATGTGCCTCCTGGTTGTTGACATGCTCAATGTATTTTCTCTGGTGTCTAGTATGGGATTCAGTGCCTATAGGGTGGGCGTCTCGAAGACCTTTGTATTTCTCACACGCCGTACATCTAGCGAACTTGTCCCCAGGTCTCTTCAAAATGTATTCCGCAAACTGTTGGTTTTTAATTACACTCAACTTGGACAACGAAATGGGCCCACATCCCGCGATGCGACCCACTTCGTTGATGTCCGTTAAGATGTTCTTCCATTTCGTGCCCGTGGGCAACACCATTTGAACAACTTTCTCACCTGATGACAATGTCCTCGTCTTGTGGGGCATTGCATCGGCCAATGGCACTATGATGGTGGAGAAGGTCGCGGATGCTTGGAGTGTTGCCTCCCTAGGTTTCTTTGTGCCAGAGTTGCCATGAAATCGAGATCGGCGATCCAACAAAGAATACTTCCGAAACCTATAGAAGTCAGCCTTGGAGACCGCATGGATGATATACCACGCTGTGCAACAAACGTCCACATTCTCAAGGGTCACGACCTTACGGCCATGGGTATCAATGTGCAAATTTCTGTGGACCTCGAGTTTCTTTGCCGACCGCATACGAAAATCCGCAAGCCACATCTCTTGACGAAGAGACCGAATTTTTTCGCGTGGAAAAAATTGGCAACATTTCATCGTGCAACAATCCTTTCCAGAAACGAGACGGATAGAATCGTCTCCCAAGATGCAATCCCGCCATCTCTCCTTATCTCCGCGAGACACGCGACTTGAATCGTATTTACGTAGGCCTTTGCAAGGACGAATTGTGCCCAACAAAGCTAACTGCGTTTGCTTGTGCCGCCGTCCATGATCCCACAAGCTTACTTCTTCATGGAGAACCCGACGAAGGGGCCATCGACGCAAGGAAAATCTCCACGTCAACGGGACTTCACACGGTGCCAAGGAATTCAAGATGCACACGCCCACATCATCGAAACCAAGGGGGTTGACATCAACACATTCACGGGGATCGGAGTTTCTACATATGCCATCTGCCACCGGGACACCAAGCTCGTTTAGTAGAACAACATCTAGGCCCACCCATTCCTCCCTCCCGAAACCAGCACATAGAGGAATGTCATCATGGTCATCCCCAGAATGTGGAGATTGTTCGTGGAATTCGAAAGATTCATGGGAGGAGGTATACACAGATACGCCCACCCCGTTCGTCCCGTCATTAGTGTCCGCAGACGGGGACGAGAGGTCACATTCAATATCGGAGGACGATGCATTCGTCGAAAACTCAAATGCACTATCTCCATCATCCACTGCCATCACACCTAAACAAACAACCATGTCATGACCAACCACACAACGGATGTCATGCATACAAGAACGGATGCCAAGCATACAAGAGCGCACAATATCTGTAAATACATGGCCCGAACTTCGCAAACAACCCAGGCTACTATTGGAGTGTCTAAATACGAACAGCTGTATGTTCCTGGCCATACTCTGTCAACTACAACATGGACCATCGCCATTGTGGTGTTTCAGGCCGTCCATTCATAAAAGAAATGCCATCCTGTGTATTGGACGAAATGGATAAGTGTGCGACAAAACAACGTCAAGTCGTCCAACCTACAATAGCATATTTTCGAACCCCCTTTCGTATATATCTACCATAAGGTGTATTTTCATAAATGTATCTGGAGGGATGTAGTGTTGCGCATAACATACTCTCAGGTGGTATTTACGAACGCACGTTCGTAAACTCAAGGCCATCGTTCGAAAGGGAGTTCGTAAATATGCCATTGAAGTATTTACGAACGCCCGTTCGTATATCACTGACATAGGGTGCCTAGGCATAGCCATATGTATACTATCTCCACATGCTATACTGGTACACATGCGTGTACAACATCCGAACGTCCGTTCGTAAACTCCTGAGTGGCATATTTACGAAATCCATTTCGTATATCAATGATATATTCAGCATATGCATCGCCATACGTATCTGGACATGGTGTTGGTGTGGACCATACGCAGGTGCATTTACGAACGGACGTTCGTAAACTCCCAACCATCATTGTCTGAACTAGTGACACAAATGCGTGTGCGACATACGAACGTCCGTTCGTAAATCCTTTGATGACATATTTACGAACGGGCGTTCGTATATCTCTGCCATATTGTCTGTATGCATAAATGTGTAGGAGGGATGTCGCTGGATGCGCAGACCGTAATCCTCGGTGGTCTTTACGAACGTCCGTTCGTAAACTCAAGACCATCCTGTGTCTGATCAACCTCCACTGCGTGCTCCAGCTTTATGAACGTGCGTTCGTATCTCTCTGCAATATTGTTTGTTTGCATAAATGCCTGGAGGGATGTCGCTGTATGCGCAGACATCATCCATGGTGTATTTACGAACGCACGTTCGTAAACAGAGGACCATCCTATGTCTGATCCAATTACAAATGCGTGGACTTAAGCTTTACGAACGTGCGTTCATATCTCTGACCTATTGTTTGTCTGCATGAATGTCTGGATGTCGCTGTTTGCGCAGACATAATCCCAGGTGTATTTACAAACGCACGTTCGTAAATATTGTCGGCCATCCTATGATCCACCCACTAAAGCGTGCTCCAGCTTTACGAACGTGCGTTCGTAAAGCTCCGGTATTAACGGCGGTATATGCGGTGACTGTACGTTGTCTTGTACCTGGGGAGTGTACGCTTGATGCGCAGGAGAATGGCGTGAGCACGCTCCGTGGGGTCTCTAGGGCGCACACTTGGCGTCTGCCGCAAAAAAGAGCTCTGTTATGGGGGGGAAGAGCTTTAAGTACTTCTCTGGAGTGGTTCAAGGGCCCTTGGATGCTATTTAAAAAGTGGATTCCCGCCGCCTACTTTGACCTAACAATATGCCATTCTATCCATGCGGAACATACATGACCCTATGTATGGAACATGTATGGCATGCACGCAACATATTCAAAATATGTACATTGGTTATACACCTTACTTGTTACCAAGGTCTGCCGAAAAAAAATTATAATTTTTATATGTATATATATGTGTATATATAAATATGTATATATATATATGTGTGTGTGTGTGTGTAAATATATATGTATATATATGTGTGTGTATATATATAGGTGTATATATATATATGTATTGTAATAGTTAATGTAATCTAAATATGATGATGGTTAAGATAGAATAAATGATCTGCAACCAAGGTGTGAAGTACAAGTTTTTTGTCAATTAATATTGTTACCTATTATATATTACCAAGGTCTAAGTGAGATATATATATAGAGACAATGAGGTAAGAGTGGGTAAAAATTGATTGTGGAGGCCCTTAAACTTGTAGGTATCATATGATTCACATCAAAACATGCCCGTAATACGCTCACAAAGTGCGTGAACACCAATAAAAGGCAAGTTAATCCATTATTATAATGGCTTGTAAGGTAGATTAAGGATATGAATTCAAACCATACCTAGATTAAATGTGGGTTTTATTTCAGATGCCACCCTAGCTGTGGAAAGAGTGAATTAATCCGGCATGTGTGGAAAGGTTGAATTACTTTGGAATCGTGCATAAGATAGAGTAAGCATATGGATTGAAACCGTACCTAGGTGGAGCCACACTTATAATTGTGTGTTTTGCATCCCACGAGAAGTATGTGCATAGCTAAAAGTGTTGATTTAAACTAGTCTTAACATATGCATGTTATAATAAGGTCATGGATTGTGTGATCAATCAATTTGCACTTAACACTATTGAAGATTTAGGGATGTAGGGTTTAGGGTTTGGGGTTAGGGTTTAGGGTTTGTGGAAGTTGTGCATGTCTAGTAGTTAATACAATAGATTAGTACACACACAAACAACATTGACCTATCAAAAACCCATATCGCACTAATGCCCCCTTCCCACCCGACTTTAGTTGACACTAAAAGTTGGTTCTAACAACCCGGCCTTCACAGCATCGACATTATGTATTGCCGAGCCTAGTTTGCAAATGATGTGGCATGGCTTAAAAGTGGAGGTCTTAAGCCTCAAGCACCAACCCTCCCATCGGTACCTAAACATGAGGCAATAATCTAGGACGTTTAAAAGTGGCACCTCCCATCCTTGTCATTGGTTTTTTTTAGTCTTAGCTATGAGGGCACAAGGAGCTCCGTTAACAAAAACCATTGGTCAGTTAGGTGAGTGGCAAGGCATTTGGGGATGGGACAAAAACTGCCCAACAATCCTTGCTTGGTAGATAAAACAATGAAGATGTGTGAAAGGTAATTAGAGAAAACCTACTTGAAAGTCTCCAAAGCAAGTTCTTGTAGGTGCATTGGGATAGCCGTATGCCTCCGCTATAAGGGAGGGATCTTTACCCGTTTCCTGGGAAATACTTTTAGTCTTAGCTAAAGTCAAGTGGGAAGGGGGCATAACTTGTTAATTTATGTGTAGTTCACATTTGATGCTAGCCAAACATTCGACCACATGGCTCAAATGCGCTAGTTCAAGTTGGCACCTAATTAAATGAATTGACGACCTTTTGGAAATTGAATTTTCATCCACCTCTTGTAAGAAAAGAACACCGCCTCCTGCCAATCTCAAATTGGGTTCTTTTTGAAGCTAGTAATTATTTGAGGAACCATCGAACAACATGAAAGATGTCTCATTCATGAAAACACTATATTTCAAAAGACCATATGAACATCCTTGGGGTTGAATTCTTCTTCGAATCCCTACTAAATGACGTGCATTGTTCACTACGATTTTATTATCGGTTCCCTATTTAAAAGATGTTTACAAGGAATCCGAATGTAGATGTACTAAGGGGATGCACCAATCAAAATTCATGTATTTATACTAAGTTCTTATGGTTAAGGTGATAAACGCATCCACTACATATACATATTACAAAGCATGATTATGTCATGCCTTTCTTATACATCCAATCCCATCCCATCCCCCCATGTCCCCGTCCCCATGCCCACCTCCCATCGCATCCCATCCCCCCCATCCCCCCATCCCATCCCCCATCACCCTCTCATCCCGCCCCCCCCCCCAGTGGGAGGAGGCCACGTGTCAACGGCGGGAAAACCCTAGCGGCGACGGCTACCTCCCCGCGCCCCCTCAGCTCTCCTCCTCATTGTCATTTGGAGCAGAGAGAGAGGAGCGGAGCGCCGAGCAGATGTGGAGCGAAGCTCTTGCGTTTTTTCCTCTTGTCTTTTAATAGTATTGTGCGTGCGTGTGTTGAAAGATATTAGTTTTGTTGGCGCGAGTTTCAAGAGTTTAGGGCAAAGTGCTTATGTTACAAGCTTGAGAGTTGCAAGGTTTCAAGTAGCAAGCTTCAGAGTGTAAAGCGCAAGATTTACAAGGTTGAGAGTTGCAGGGTTTTGAGTAGCAAGCTTTAGAGTGTAAAGCGGAAGAGTTACAAGCTTGAGAGTTGCAGGTTTCAAGTAGCAAGCTTGAGAGTGTAAAGCGTAGTACAAGGTTGAGAGTTGCAGGTTTCAAGTAGCAAGCTTGAGTGTAAAGCGCAAGAAGTACAAGGTTGAGAGTTGCAAGGTTTGGAGCAGCAAGCTTGAGTCACAAACTTCAGAGTTGCAAGGTTGGGAGTTGCATGTACATCAGAGTAGTTGCTAGGGTTTGTATATAACTTGCGAGGGCTTAAGTGTGAGGAAGGTGCAAGGGTGCATTTCAAAGCATACATTTGTGAGGTTCTCAGGGTTTTCCAGTAAGGGTGGAAGATCAGGTTTTTGGTGTAGAACATTTCAATGTGAGTACAGTAATCCTTCTGAACTCTTCCCTCACATTTTGAGTTTGATCATTGTTGAGATACATGTGTTTTGTTATATGCATGATGAGCTTTGTCCTGTTCTGTATGCAAGTTAAGCTATGATCCTCATTCTGAATTTCTCATCACATTCTGAAACTCAATTTTGTTTGAATCTATTCATTTCTGCAGTTTCATTATTCTGACCATGCATTGCAGGCACGAATGCAAGCATTGCTCAGCCCAATCGAGCAGCAATTTGTATACGTATCAGTACATATACATATATATATACGTAAATATATACCTAAAATGCGAACATGCATCAACATGCTACATTAACAAATAACCTTCGATAATATGCATCACGTAACACGCATACATGAGCAAACAAATACAAGTACATTACTTTATGAACGAGCGTTCGTAAAGTAGTAAACTTAATTAACTGCCTTGAAAATCACAATCATTTACGAACGCTCGTTCGTAAATCTCCTAAAAATCTGCTGGAACACTTGATTAAATACAATTTATGACGATCATAAATACTCCACAGATCCTAGTCAGATCCTACCCACATGCCAATCGGTAATGTTACGAACGAACGTTCGTAAAACGATCCTAACAGTTTTGTTATGGTGCAGATGGCTAGATCAAGCAGAAGCGCAATTGACATGTTCGCCGTGCCCATTGATCGCCTCCCAGAGTCCGTTTCGGACTCAAATGGTAACGCCAATTATGTCCCAAAAGAGGATTTCATGGGGGAGTGGACGGCAATACCAACAAAAATGGAAGACGGTCTTTTCGCGCTCCGTTTCAACTACGAGCTGGAAACAAGGCCAGACCAGCCAGAACAGTTGGTGCAGATGAAGACGTGGGAGATAGAATCCATAGAGGCCCAGGGAGATTATGTTATCTTGGACATGAAGAACAAAAAAGACCACATCAATCTCCTGTTGCACTACTTGAAGTACTCCTTCTCTTACGTCTACGCGTGCATGAATGTTGCACCAGATGCAAAGCACTTCAACCTGGAGGATCTATTTTCAAAGTACATCCTCAGCCAATTTTGGACTGCCAGGAAATTGACTGCACTGGCATTGAACATCTCCAAGTACAACAGTGCGGTCGCATAGGCCAACAAGAAAAAGAAAAGTCCGAGAAAACCATCTGCATCCGGGGCAGGAGGTTCCAGGAGCGCACCCAGGCCAGTGCCTTCCGCGAGCAGGTTGCCGGAGGGGCCAAGCAGACAATCCACGCCATCCAAAAGGTCGAGGGACGACTTGGAGAGGTTTGGAGTGACCGAAGCCGCTGAGGTTAGCTCGCCGCCAGTTATGCCCACCCCTTTGAAGAAGGGAGAGAACCCGGACGCGACGAAGGCGACCCGTATCCTGAGAGAGTTCAACAACTACTCGAAGGATTGCTGGCCCATGGGGCGCCACTTCACCTTCAACGTGGACTGCTTCAAGTGCGAGAAATCCCCAAACAAGTGGGTGGTTAGGTCTCGCGAGAGCGAGGGCGTGAAGTGGCAGATCAACAATCTCATGAACAACGTGAAGTGGGATAGGCAGACTGTCTGCGTCATGCCCAAGGGTTTCACTTCTCGTCCCACGGAGAGGGATTGGCCCCGAATCCAGAATGGCGAGTTCTGGATTATCGATGGTCAGCACAGCTTGGAGGCGTCGCAAATCATCCTCAAGGATGATAACTTCCAACACGAGCTCAAGGCGGAGCTGCGGTACTGGAAGGCGTTCTTGGTGTGGTCGGACGACTGGGACAAGCTCCGGAAAATATCGACATACCTGAATTCCGGAAATAAGATCAAGGCTTTTGAGGCGTCTTGGGCGGCAAACATAGTGGCTGCGAGAGACGTATGGGTCGCCCACGGGTGTCCGCCAAAAGAGAGGGAGAACGCCAAAAGCCAGTCTCCACAGTGGAAGGTGAGTTTACGAACGAGCGTTCGTAAAGTGTGGGCTGCAATTAGTTTCTCCCAACTCGCAATTAGGCATCAATTGCATTTTCGGAAACTCGTGAAATTACGAACGAGCGTTCGTATTTAATGTACAACACTGACCCTTGTTAGTGTATTGCAGGCGTTTTGTGACGCGATGGTGGACAAATTCTCCTCCATCGACATGAAGTCCACCACCACGAAATCAATCCTGGAGCTCAAGGGCGAGCTCCGCCTGATTTGCTGCAACAACAACACCTGGGATTTGTGGACCCATTTTTTCGACGCTCACAGCTCGGGAGATCTGGTCAACCCTGACACTGAAGAGAAATACAACGTCGACAAGAGCGCGGAAGCCCCTCCACTATTGAGGGAATTTTTCAAGGCACTGCAAGGACTCACAGAGTCGGAGCTGCAGCGATGTGCGGTCCACCTTCTTGGGAATACAGTGGGAAAGACCATCCCGTATCCCAAGATTTTTTTGAAGAGACCAAAGCACAAGCCCGGCACGTACTCCATCAAGGAGTGGTGCGACCACAGGAAGCTCAAGACTGCTGCGATCCGGGAGTTGAGTGGGCTCCTGCCGGAGATGCAACTCTTCCATGCCGACGGCGACGTCAATTGGGCAAATTGGAAGGTTTTCAAGGTGCAGTACAACATAAACGGCGCATCGATGCGCAGTTTGGTTAAGGAGCACGTCTCTGTTCTTAAGCTAAAGGGAAATAAAAGAACAAAGAAAACAGAGACGGAACCTGTGGAGCTGCAGCGGTACATCTTCTTCTTGGAGAGGAAGAGGAACGCCACATTTGAAGGGGTGGCAAGATTTTGCGTGGTGACAACGGGGCTGGAGAGGACCTCGTTCTCCAAGTGGGACGGCACCATCAGCAGGGCTGAGGTGAGGGAGGACCGAAGGGGGTGCCCCTTCGCACTCATTGATTTCAGGGGTATCCCGGGTGCCGCAAGGCAGGGTGCGAAGGGGGTGCCGTTCTACAACCCCTTCATGGCGAAATTCATGGAGTACAGATCTCCGGCCATGAGGGAGCCACACGTGTGGCTATGGATTGTGGAACAGGAGAAGGCCTCCGTCGTCACGGAGCTGTACGAGGACACCATCAAGTTCGAGTACAACATCTTCCACAGCACGTATGTCCCTGCGAAGACGGAAGGGATCGTGGCCATCAACGAGGCCAGGGCAACAAGCAGGTGGGAGCGGTGAGCCTCATCTTCTTGACCTTGAATACGGCAAGGCATGGGCGCGCGCCTATCAAGGCCAACAACACCTTCAAGAAGATCTACAGCATTCCACATCCCCCTCCCAAAGATCTCTTCCAGGAGACGCTGTACACGGTCTTCCCCGCCTTGGAGCTCAGGATGGAGTTCTACATCTCCGTCCTCCAAGCCCTGGCCACGAATGGCAAGACGGTCTACAACGTGTGTGGAGGCAGCAAATTCATGTACGTTGCAATGGTAAGACATCTCATTTACGAACGCTCGTTCGTAAATGCCATTTTTTGAGGCATTTTTGAAATTCAACTATTTTTGTTGTAATGTATACTGCTCGGCTCATAGGGTTGATGTTTACGAACGCACGTTCGTATATGGCTAACTGATTTCCTTCTGTGTCTCAGATGTTGGGCCTGTGCGTCAACAATTACGTTGACGCCATAGACGAGGAGGAATACAAGGTCCACAGGTCGAAGGCATCGACCATGGATTTGGGTGACATAACCGCCACGAGGACGGACGTCAGCGTGTCCGCCAACGAGGGCGTGCCCGTGATGGAGGCAGAAGAGGATGAGCCGGCCCCATCCGTCAACGTGGACTCCATCATCCGGTCCTTCGATATCCCCCCGCTTCAAATAATGGCCCCGTCGGGTAATCCATCCGACGCGCAGGGCACTCCCGGTGGTTATACGGGATCGTCGGCGGGGACAACACAAGACGTCCTCCCCGCGCGCGTCTTTGGCGCGGACCCCTTCGGCATGCCTGGTGGGTGTTCAACGTCGGTATCCCCAAGACCAAGGCTCCAGGTGCCGAAAATGGAGAACTTGGATGTGCTGGACCAGCGCTCCCGTCCATCGTTGGACCACTTCCGCAACACGCGACGGAGGATGAAAAAGACCCCGTACGTGGAGTTGCCCGAGGGAGCAGTCATCGAGGTCTCCGACGAGGACGAGGGGGACATGGAGATCATGGTCGAGCTGGGGGTGGAGTTCGACAAGAACAAGCGGGTCAAGGAGGAGGCGCTCTCTGTCGCCGAGCTCAACGCCAAGCTCGAGCAGAAGATGAAGGAGGACATGGTGGCCACTGCAGCAGAAAATGCCAGGAAGATGTCCGTCATTCAGGAGGAGCTAAGGGCCTCCAACGCCAAGACGGACGCAATCCTGGAGATGCTTAACAGGATGCAGAGCTTTGCGGCGCCTCCACAGCCATGCTACCCCTTCCCTCTGGGATATCCATCCGGCCAATACCCCCCACATCTCCCTTATGCTGGAGGACCGTCCTTCCCGGCTCCACCCCACCCGACACCGATGGGGACTCCTCCACTCCCGCCGGCCACCACCATCACCCACGATGCCGTCGCGGCGGCCATCCAAGAGGACGAGGATTTACGAACGCTCGTTCGTGAATCTGCAGGTCCGGCAGTCCTCACCCCTCCCCCGTCAAGGGTAGGACTGCCTTCACAGACGGACACAGCCTCTTTCGCGGTCGTCCAGAGGGGAGTAGATAGGGAGGGCGATGACACTGCGCAACACACTGACATGGTCATTGTGAGGGACATGCAGGCGAGCCCGAGTGACACGGCAGAGGTCCAGAGAATGGAGGTCGAGGACAGCCCTGACCGTCAGCCCTCCGCGTGCATGGAGGATGTAAATATGGAGGCACTCGACCTGGGGGGCGACAACCACGAAGTGGAGCCCATTCAACAGACCCAGGCGTCCCATGCGGAGCGGGCGGACGATGTCATGGAGACGGAGGCATCTGCGGCAGTGGAGGTTACGAACGAGCGTTCGTTAATCGCTGAGGAGGGAGCGGCTCCTCGGTCCAATGCCGGTGCCCCTCCCCCCGATGACGAGGTAACTCTATTCTGAGAATGCCACATGCTTTTACGAACGCTCGTTCATAACCCTTCTAACCGCATGCGTTGTGTGTTTGGCGCGTTCTCTCCATCGACAACCAAGACCTGCTCGAGCCTTTTTTGCGTGCTCCCTTAGGTCGATAAATTTTGTGGAACACGGCAGATTGTTGCCTTAGGAACATGTGATAAATTATCACCTGAGAGAAATTGTACATATTCATCGAATTAATATATATGCAAAAGAGATTTGCATCCATGTCGCCCAAAATTTGTTTCGTCTCGCATTCCTTATGTATTGTATGTTCATGTGCGTTCATTTCGATCCTTGTAATACACATTCGTTCACGAACGGACGTTCGTAAAAGGGTGCGACCCCGTTTCCACCTTCACGAACGACCGCTCGTGAATGTTCATCAAGCCGCGCTCACGAACGAGCGTTCGTAAATGATGCGCCATGCCACTGTCGGCCTTCATTCACAAACACTCGTTCGTGAATACACCCTTCCACATTTTCATTGCACTGCTATTATCGCTCTTCGTCCTTCCCTCATAATGCATCTTCATGTTTCACTTCATGTTCTTGATAATCTCATTACTTTATCATAGCATTAAACTAGTCGAATTGTTAATCACAAGACCCCCCGGAGATAGATCGCAACCCCTCGGCCAGAGGACTTGAGACCCGAAACAAACCGTTCATAGTTTTTGACCTCAACGGGGTGTTGTGTCACACCCAACACATCCCCAGGGTCCCCACGCGTCCCTTCCGTCATCCCGACGAGAGGGACTACGACGGCGAGCTCGACACCCTCATTAACCGCAAGGCTGTCCGCGCCCGTCCCGGCTTGCGAGACTTCCTTCGTGAGGTGCTCGAATTGGCTCACGTCGTCGTGTGGAGCTCTATGGTCGTCGAGAACACGGAGCCCATCATCGACTTCCTCTTCCGTGACCTACCCAGCCCTTGCCTCGTCCTCGGCCAAGAGGCATGCGATGAGCTTCTTGACGAGAAGGGTCTGCCGGTTCCCAAATTCGGCGGTCGAGGCGGAGGGCAACAATTCCTCAAGGTCCTTAGGTCTAGACTTTGGCGAGGCATCCCCCCGCTCGAGGGGGTCCCCCACAGGTGGTGGCCAACTCCGGAGAACACCCTCCTCATCAACGACAGCCCCACCAAGAGCGTTCTCAACCCCCCCGGCAACGTCATCTTCCCCGACCCTTGGACCGGCGATAGGAAGGACACATTTTTGGTAGATAGGCTAGCACCTTACCTTAGAAGGCTTGTGCTCCACACCGGGAGCGTCCCGGATTTTGTTAGGTCCAATCCCATCGGCAACGCGGCACTCAGCCCCCGCGATAGTGTATATAAGAGCATCCTTCGGCTCGCTAAATTCAGTAAATTGATTTGAAATGTCTCCTTGCACGTGTTTATGTCCTTGTGTTTCACTTATCTAATGTTTTCTTCCATGTTTGGATGTCTTTTATTTGTTGCCCATAGTCTGCCCCCCTATGTGACACCCGTGTTCTCAACGGCCCTCCCCGTCCCCCCTCGTCCCCTGGCTCCCCCTCCCGCGGCGTGTCGGATTTCCAGATCCCCTCCCTCTACCATTTCTCGGCGGTGGATATAGCCTCGGCCGCGGATTACTCCCTGGACGTCGGCATCGACGACGGCGTTGTGAACAGCCCGCCCCAAAGAGTTGCCTCCTGCGCATACGCCCCGTCGCCCTCTCCCCTCTCCAAGGAGAAGCGAACGCTCGTTCGGCTAGGGCGTTTGTCGCCCTCGAGCGACGACGGCGTCGCTCGTCGTGGCCCTCCGCATGGAAGCTCCCCGGTGCAACCCCTCCCCTGCTGTCACCGCTCCTCCTGCCGCAAAGCCATCCGCCATCGTGGGCCCTCCATGCCCTCATTCCCCACCGTCATCCAACAATCCCCCTTTTCAATCGTCTCCGGATGCTCCCCTCGACGCCCCCGCAATGCCCATCTTGCCCCGCGCCGACGTCCCCAAAGCCAAGGTGCCCTTCTTCGTCCCCCCCTTGTTCACCGTTGTTTTCCTTATCTTGCATCCGCGTGACGAGAACTTTACGAACGCCCATCCCAAACCTCCCTCATTATTTTCCCCACTCCATTCTTATTCTTATTTTCCCATGGCGTTGTTTCGCAGGCGGCTCCCCGCTCGCTTGGTGGCCGGCCCTCCTCGACTTCTTCCTTGGATAGGCGCGCCCTCAAGGCCGCATCTTCCGAGTCCGATCGTTGTTTGGCCCTCCGGAGAAGTGCAAGGCAATCCCTCTCGCAAACGCACTCGTATTCCACTTACAATACCACTTCGTACAATTCGGGAGCACGTCCAGATATATGGAAGAACGACACATATTCCAGGCAAGTCTACAAAAATGGCTACAGCCGCGGGCCGGAGATTTTCAAAGCCATGGAGGCCGCTAAAAACAAGGACACGGTTGCTAAAAAAAAATAGTGTGACGTACAAGTGTGACTAGAAACGTCCACGTGGTTCCTAAATGCATGTAGGGGTAGAACGTAGAGTATGGTTATTTATTCTATTTGAAGACTTTAATGGTATTTCCATTATATTTGTATTTCAAACCCATTTAATAGATTCAATTTCCAATCATTCTCCGCATCGTCCCTTCCATTGGCAACAATTTTCATATCATACGCATTTGTTTTCATGTATGCTTTACATTTTTGCTCATTTGATGCATTTATGTCGAATAATTGTTCCCAAAATTATCAATATGGGATTTTTATGTTCTCATTACTAGACCAAATTCGAAAAGCACGTTCTTGAATAGTCTCAAAATCATCAAAAAGTCTCCGATTAACGAATATAGTGTTATATGAAATTGACACCATGTGAATTAAATTTTCCTTATGAAAGTTGAGGTTCGCTATGATCTAAAGTGGTTATAGAGTGCCCGCCGCCCCCCCCCCATTAATAGTGTGACTTTTTGTTTTTCTCAGCTAATAAGCTGTGTTCTCAATGCTTTACATAATGTCATTAACATTCATTTCAAAGCATGCAACTCTCCACTTTGAGCCCCCCCCCCCACAACAACCTTGATGGAATTGGACATGGTTCGAGATGACCCTCAACTACTGGGTGATAGTGGAGAGGTAGTGGTTGGCGGTTCGATTCCTGCTATGAAATCTTCTCTCTACTTGACGGAAAAAAGAAAAAAGAAAAAAGAAACTAGGTAGGTAGGCAAGAAGCCAAGAGCCCACCCATCGCAAGGTAGGCAGTAAACCTCACCCCGCAACAAGAGGATTCTTGAGCAGGGTAGGGCCAACAGGCTCAAATTCACGTCGGATTGCCCGACGTTGGTTATTTATTTATGTATTTATGGAATTGGACACTATAAGGTGGCAGTGTCCAATTATGGTTGTGACCCAAAGTGGACACCTACGGACTTTCGAAATCTGCAATTCATTCATTGCTTGAGAGATGCAAGATGGTTGATACTTAACACTATGGGTCACTTCACCAAGGGTCGTGACCATCTAATTGTGAGGGCCCTGGACTCTCATCCAAAGGCCGTATCAATTGTTCAATTGACATGGTCTGGCGGAAATTGCATCAAGCTTGATGTAAAAATCGACAACCCACTAAACAATATCCATAGTGTGTCCTGTAGGAATTTATGTAGACTTTTCATCCATGATAATTCATCTTAGGCCTTCACCTTCTAGTGTGAAGTGAACTTGAGTGGTGTCAGCCTTTTCGACCAATGAGAGATCTTAGAATGAAATGGTCATGGGCCTCAGTCTCATGTGTGAAATGGCCCTATGATCTATAAGCCAAGGGGGGAAGGGACAAACACTTTAGTTCACAAAGATAGTTTGACTTTCATTAATCATATCTAAATCGTATGATGTTAAAGTTTCATGAACCCAATTGCCATGAAGTCCTTATCGATTTGCTCATTGCTCAAATTTTTATATGAAATGTTTCAAGCACGGTAAGGGTCTTGAGGGCTCAAGAGTTTCTATTGTAGACACTTCCACCTCACCTTGATTAGTAGATGTGGACATCCTTGAAGGGATGGAACATATCCCACTCCATATTTAACACTATTGTCTTCTTCCGTGGAGTGTACTACCTATCCATCAAGGTGTCCCAAAAAAATATAAGATTCAACATATGATTTACGCCGTGCCCACATCTTGAGAATGAACCAAGAGTAATGACAAAAACATGATGAAGTTGAATACAAGCACTCATGCCTTTATGACATGAAGTTGGAAGCATTGATTGTATCAATATGGGCTTGGGGTTCATGGTGTCTATGTAAACTCGTCCATCATGGATGCAGGGGCTTCTGGGTAAAACAAGCCCCTTACAAGGTTGAGGGCCGATTCATTCTAATTGGAGTTCACCAAATTAATTATGGAGTTTTGATGCCATTTCCTGAGCCAAATGACCTATTCATATTATAAAATTGTTTGTTGCATTTTCACCTTGCTAATGGATGAGTTTATGTAGACACCACGGATGCCTAGCCATTAATATGAGCAACATACCTCATCTATGGAGAGAGGCAGATACGAGCGTACCTCTCATCCATCCAACATAAAAACCTGGCCCCCTTTAGGTTTGTTGCCGATTCATCTCAAATGGCCTCGAGTACACCAATTCGGGGTCTTTAAAGCCAATTCCAATGTCAAAATCAACTAAAAATAGTAACATCCGGGACGCATATTATTTCAGGGCTTTGATGTTGGATGAATGAGAGATACGCTTGTATACAATATCTCTCCTTCATCTATGAATCAAGATAGATTAACCCTACCTTCATGTAGCAGATTATATTACAACTAAGTTGTTCCTCGTCCAGTGGTTCGTTGACTTCGCCAACACATGGAAGTGTGTTCCTAAGTTTGGTGTCACAAACTCAGCTCTAGCCTCCACCTCATGCAATGTGCGACATCATGTCCGATGACATCAAACAACGTGCTCATATTATAAACGTCATTCTAGGTTCAAAAATGAACAAAATTGGGAGGACCTAAGTGATCATTTCACAAGAAGGAGAACCTTCAATTCTCAACTCCAATTCTCGAAATGACATTGTTTGTGATTCGCAAGCCTTGGCCAAATCCAATGGCCAAAAATGCTCGTGGAGCTGAAAGTGTCCACATGAGGCCTTGTCTACCTTAGTGGCTTGAAAGGTTAAAAGCCTAAAAGACCCAAAAGCGGCCTCTCACTTTGCTTGGAGAAGTGGTCCTGGACCTAAATAAAACTATTTGTCTCCTCATAATGGTTCGGCTATACATTTGGTAGGGGGGGAGTTATGTAGATATTCTCTAACCCTACAACCTTCAAACCCATCAATATCAATATTTATTTATTCATTTATTCATTTATTCATTTAAAAGGGCGGATTTTTGCTTGTTGCCTCTAATTTCAATGGTTAGGACATGCCTCGTCACCATCGGGGCGATGCCACATATGTGTGGCCCCGTCCAAAGGAAAAGCAAAAGGGACCACACGCATGATTTGCCGTACCAAAGAACGCCAAGGACCATAACCAACTCATCATCATGTTTTGGAATTTAAAGAAATGGAACAAAGGCTTATAAAACGGGCTTGAGGCTCGTCCAAATGCATGTAGCAACTCTTTCCTCATCATGTGAGATGCTCATGCATAATCTTGACATTATAGCTGCTAATTTTTGATGAAATTTGCTTAACATTCATACTTCTTTTGCGTTATTTTGTATACGGTTCTTTCTAAAAAGCATTTACACCATTAATTCAAGCTCCAACAGAGCATGAATAAACACCATAAATATTGTGTTCTAAATGATGCTACACCTCTCTTTAAGCAATAACATCTAAGTCAACACCTGCAAGTGCAATCAACCATAGTAATTGCATTTGATTGCAGGAAAAAAATTTATCTCATGTTGTTTGCATAACATTATTCAGATCCATAACAGTGTTCTCTGGGATTGACAATATTCCACGAAATATTTCCGGATATTCCCCACATTCAATCTGAATGTGGGGAATATCCGGAAATATTTCGTGGAATATTGTCAATCCCAGAGAACACTGTTATGGATCTGAATAATGTTATGCAAACATTATTGATAATAATGCAAGTAATGTTATGGATCTGAATGTGGGGAATATCCGGAAATATTTCATGGAATATTGTCAATCCCAGAGAACACTGTTATGGATCTGAATAATGTTATGCAAACATTATTGATAATAATGCAAATAATGTTATGGATCTGAATGTGGGGAATATCCGGAAATATTTCGTGGAATATTGTCAATCCCAGAGAACACTGTTATGGATCTGAATAATGTTATGCAACATTATTGATAATAATGCAAATAATGTTATGGATCTGAATGTGGGGAATATCTGGAAATATTTCGTGGAATATTGTCAATCCCAGAGAACACTGTTATGGATCTGAATAATGTTATGTGAGTCTGAGTGGGATAACATGGATTTGTAATCACTCATTGCGATGAGGCCATGACAACACATTGGCGCGATTGAAGGGGTATGCCAACTAGGGAGTGACGATGCGTTCTAGAGTAGAGGCGTCCGTAACCGATCACTTAAGAGGTTTTGCGCCAGATCTAGAAAAATATAAGGCGGTGCAAGTATTTTCCATGTCGGAAAACAAAAATCAGGAGGATTGCAAATTTTTCAGTAATTTTATTCCTTAAATTGAAATTACTATGAATATATGAAGCCCAAAGTTGGTCCAATTATACTACCAATTGTCTAGAGTCTACCATATCCACTCATTTTAACCGCTCATTCCTCCTCACTTCATCACTCAAAACCAAGACATGTGTCATGACATTATTGGTTCTGGCCTGATCAAAATTCAGTCCCAGCCTAATCAAAATTCTGGTGCCCTATAGATTGCCGATGGGGTCTTGATCGGGAATAGGCACCGCTACTATATATGACAATGGCCGATTAAAACAAACAAGTTTCCTCCTAGTCTCGGAGGGAAGGCATAGGAGTGGGCATTGGCATTAGACCCACTAGAAATATAAGTGAGTCCAAAGATAGAGTGTCATTTATTATTGGCAAGTTCAAAAAAATCAAGGTTTTCTAAATTGGGTCTCTAAATATCATATGGAGGTACAATCCTAGAACTTTAACATTTCTAGAATAATCACAATACTTGGAGAGTATTCCTATTTTAAGAATATTACTTATAGCACCCCAAAAATACCCTTCAAATGCACGTGGTTGCCTAGAAGTACAAAGAGTGCCTATCCCCCCGTGGGAACTCCTAGTGAACGTTTCTTCAATGAAGATCACACCTTGAGCATGAATTTGCACTTTCAATATCTTGGCACACTTAGGTTATGACAAACCTTGTATGAAAAACTTTTCAAGTAAGGGATAAACTTTATCCACTTGTGAGGCCGGCAAGTTGGCAACCACCACTTTATAGTCCTATCTTGGGGGGCGGACTCTTCATTGGAAACCTAAATGACGTGCGTGGGTCAATATGAAATCAAACCCCCTATACACGAGAAGTTTATAGAGAAAAACAAGTGTATAATTACTAATGGCAAGCTAGAAAATGGACTCATGTATTTATACTAAGCTTTTCAATGTAATGTAATAAACGCCTCCACTACATATACAATATATAAATCTTGAAATAAAATGAGAATTTACTACATATAAAATCCACTTTCACTTTCCAATAAGAAAGTCATTGAACATTGTTTCATTCATAACATGCAACTCTAAGATTACATCAAGCAAACAAGGACAAAGAGCACAATAACCTAGGCATAATCCACAGAGAAAAACTCAAGGAAGCCCATGAGCACTCCATGAGCCTTCAGCTTGTAAAAACCCAGAACCCAAATACAAATCCCAACAAGAATCGACAAGGTAGTCATTGAGGACTATTGTCATATGACAACAATGGATGAGAATGTGAATTGGATGGAAACTAGCACATTTATTATCATTTTTTCCTCTAAACCCTAAGGCCCCCCTTTTGTGCATCTACCTTTACTTCAACATTGTTAATAGCCTTTTTAAATGTACACACTAGAGAAAAATAATACCTCTCCCTTATGTATATTATGTACGCAAATGCCTCAACTAATTACCCCTCCTTACACTCACGTTAGTTCATACATGGTATGAAGACTCTCCACCCCCGAAGAGTCCTATGAACTAGGTATAGGATGTGAGAAAATTTGCCACAAATTGTGGTAGGAGGTCAGCCTATCGAGCCTCAATAACGGTGACTCACGTAGGTATTGGGTGCCTATTAGAGTCAATAGCATGGCGACACATGTCATTACCATATGACTATAATTGTTGTTGGAGACACATTATCATTTATAGTTGATTATTTTGTCATAGCATGATGACACGTTGTCATTGCCATATGACTTGACGTAGTCATCATGCTATGACAAAATAACCAATTAGAAATGATAATGTGCCTCCTTGCATCCAATCAAGAATAGACACATCAACAAAAATGACTCGCCCTGACACTAGAAATCATCATTTGAAGGCTTGCAAGGTCGGATGGAATACATGGTTATAATATTGACATGGCTTCATTGATATCAATTGCAATTATAATTCATTGCAATGTCAACATTTCATCAATGGTGACTACATTTTCGTAGCGAGCTACCCCACTTAACTTGCACCATTAAAGTTTTTGTATGTATGCAATAAAGCCGAGTCATTGAATAGGTGTAACATCAAACCTTAAAACCTTGCACAATGTTTGAATGGCCGATCTTCACCACAACTACTTTGAGTGTACCATTTGGTTGCAAACTCCACACATAGCCCGTCAATGCCCAAATGGCTTAAAAAAAAAGATTTCAACCGATTCAATGAAAGTCGTCAAAAACCTCTAAAATTCTTCTTAAGGCATGCATGCCTTATGTGGTCACTTCACTTACGCGGATAGCTAGTTTGGGAATTTAACCCCTTTATTGCCCAAGTCTATTTCCATATGGTCAACCATGTCTTGCACCCAAAATTTCAGCACTTGTTTATGATCATTTTCAGTTTTTAGGTCTCAATATTAATATTTCTAGCAACATGAGGCATATCAACAACTTAGTCTAATAATAAAAATTAATGATTTATAATATGTTTATTATGTGAATCGATACATCAAATTAAAGAAATTACACAATTCTTACAAACTATGTAGCATATGTGTAAAATTAAAATGGTGGGGTCAAATTTAGCTAGAATGTTGAGACATGAAACTTTGATAGAACCAACATGCTATCTAGTGTAGGTGAAGTCTCAAACCTAGTGTAGTCCCCTAGTAGATGTTGTAGAACCTTTAGTGGACGTTTTACTCTGCTAAAAAAAGTAATTAACACAACAAAGATCCTAAAAAAAATCATGGAGGTAACTTTTTGGAGCTTTTCATTTTGTACATTTTTTGTTTTCACAATGAACAAATGCAACCCTCTAGGGATTGCCAAGGACACCCACATGTAGTACGTGGAGTTGCGTACACAGAACCTTATATGAACATTCATATCACATTGAATCAATCACATCAAACTACAACATTCAATCAATGCCTACCAAACATAGGATTCCCAGTAGGGTGGGAACTCTAATCTTGTGTCCATATATATATATAGATAGATAGATAGATAGATAGATAGATAGATAGATAGAGTTGTCTTTTTTCAAAGCTTGATCTTCCTCTTTTCAAAGGCTTTTTCCTTTCTATTCTTCATCAAAATAAAGCAAGGGTGGGTGGGTGGGATTTTCTTTTATCAGAAGTCTATTGCTTCCCAAAACATAGTATCCATCATTGTAACCATGGATTTAGTGATATGTTCTACATCATAGTAAGTAACTTGAACTTTCAACAAGGAAAATGTATTCTCATCAAAGTGGTCAGATACTTTATTATGTTTCCTTGCTTTCAAATCAAAATTTGGTAGCATGGTGCTATAAGGGCATAAAGTACTAAAATGTAATGATGTGTGTCATAGTCACAAAAATGCATTACATATGGCAGCTGAGTTCAAAACATAGTCTAGTATGTAACTGCATTGTGCTCAGGGATGTGCAAATGGACGTGACGCGGCCTTTTTGCGTCACGTCGCATCACAAATGACGTGACGCCATCACGTCGCATCACGTCAGGGCGTGACGCGCACTGACGTGGTAAAAAAAAGTTACTGTACCAATTTTTGTAACTTTTTTGTAATTTTTTTGGACGACTGCTCTAGTCGACTACTACGAGCAGTCGACTTCAGAAAACAAAAATTAAAAAATTAAAAAAAAACTATTAAAAAATTTGAACCATTAGATCGTCTTGGATTGAAGATCTAACGGTCCGTGTTTTTTTAGAATTTGTTGATTTTGTTTTTTTTAAGGTTTTCCTTGAAGTCGACTGCTTTTAGCAGTCGACTAGCTAGCCGACTGCTAATTACAGTCGACTGGTCTTGGTCGATTGCAAAAGTAATTTTTTGCAGTCGACTGCTAAGTCGACTACTATTAGCAGTCAACTTAGCAAACGATTGCAAATAGCAGTCGACCTAGCAGTCGACTGCAAAAAAAATTTAAAAATTCCAAAAAAAATTCTGGACCATCAGATCTTCTTGGCAAGAAGATCTGACGGTCCAAAAAATTTTAATTGTTTTTTGCTATTTGCTATTTGCTATTTGTTATTTGCAGTCAACTTAGCAGTCGACCAGGGGGTTGACCAGGGGGTTGACCGAGTCAGTTTACCCCTAGGGTAACTGCCGGATTTACCCCCCCCTCGGACGTGACGTTTTTTGGTCAGCCGTCACGTCGTTGTCACAAAATGTGACGTGACGTGACGTGCAATCCCTGATTGTGCTCAATAACTATTGTTACAACCAAGTAATAAACCAAATATGTGATATGTAACCTTACATACCTCATTTGTATGTATTCTCAATGTTTCAACTACTTTCTAGAATCTGTGTACATATCAAGATACTAAATTATCAAAGTAACATAATAACTTTCACAAGTATAAGATCACAAAAGTGAAAGAATATCCAAACATGAGTAATGTACTATTGTTGGTGTTGAAAATGTGAAGAGCTAGCCTCACCTGCACCCGTGCCAACCCAAACATACAATTGTGTGTTAGATAGGCGTGTGGCAGGTGTCTTCGGCTAAGCTCAGTTGCAATCCATGTCACACATTTACCTCACCTATCAAGTCCATTGAATGTTTGCAAACACCAATACTCACTACAAAACAATGAGTATACAAACCTGCTCTTTTGCCATATTGTGTAACTTTCTTGAATAGTAACAACCTTTAGTACACCAAACACCATGCACTTCCACACTAATCTTGTATCCACATTCTAAGCCAAGAGTTTCCTCTTTCAAGCATGTAAAAGAGTTTTCACATGGAGGAGCATAGGGTTTAAGTATTGGTTTAGTAAGGTATAGTGGCCGCTTTAGGTCACTAAAACCCTAAAATGTGGAGCGTGGGAACTTTCCTTTACCATGGTTAGTTAACTCATGGTTAGGTTTAGTTTAATGTTTTTACTGTGGTGTAGATTCTACTAAGTGTCCCAGCCTTAGTAGAAAGTTTTAATCAAATTATCAAGAATGTTACATTTTCTTATATCTCAAAGGCAAAATCAAGAGCAGAGAGAGAGAGAGAGAGCTGGGCATTTCTTGACTAGATCTATGCTTACATTCAAGCATAGTCTCTTCTTAAAACATCCTCTTGTGTAGAGGCCAAACCATTCTCTTACATATCTATGTCCCTATCAAGACCCGGGAGGGTGGGTGGGACCATCCCTCTTGGCCAGACTTTTGCATACCTATCTCTAAACCTTTACTACTATCTCCTCTTGATATGTATCATCAATAGTTAAACCTTTGATTGTCCAAACTACCAAGGTTGTAACCCTTGTGTCCTTAACCAAAGTATGGCATTCCATATCCAATATTTACAAGTCAAAACTCAAAGGTACATGTACTGCATATTCGCACTACACTTCGAGGTTCAATCACAAATAAACAATGCTTAGTATCTCACATTATACCTAAGCATTATACACATGACATTTTTGCACAAAGATGATATACAAAACCTAAGAGTGCCGTCCAAGTTGTGAAGGGTCTACCTCACCTATGCCCATGCCACCAACCAAATCCAAAGAGAGGGTTAGTAACGTACACGAGGTGAATAACAATAGAACCCAATTGTTATCTATGTCACACAAACAATCACGGCATAATCATATATTTTGTATCAATGCATACCCAATACTACCATTGAGTATTATACCTGATCCTTAGCCATTTTTGACACTTGAGTGTCCTAAACTTGAGGTAGCTTACATGCACTTCCCACAAGCCCACACACTTTACACTAATCCTCAAAGTTACTCAGGGTAGATTGCCACTGCGGCTTAACCTTGGAAAGGAGGCTCTCATGTCTCCTTCCTCTTAATATAGGATTAGGTAAACATACTTGTCCGTAGATGCATACTACCGGATCAATGGTGGATATTTTCTAGATAAACCTTTTCGAACCCTAAAGTAAATAAATCATTGGGGTTATGTGCTAAAGGTTGTGCTAGTCATTTATGGCAAAGTAAAAACAGAGTAGAGAGTTGGGCATTTCTTGAGAGAAGCTAAGCTTACTTTCAAGCATAGTTCTTTTCAAATAACATCCTCTTAGCAAGAGGCCATACCATTCTTCCATGTATCTATGTATCTATCAAACACCGGGAGGGTGGGTGGGATCATTCCCCCATCCCATTGCAATGCAAATGTCAAAACATAACACTTTGGAGCATCTTACAAAGATTTTTGTTACTAGTAAAACCTTGGAGTATTCCATACTACTAAGGTTTTCCAATGTAAACCCTATCAGAGTCTCCTTACAACTTAGCTCCAGTAATTCAAATGTAAAGTGGTAACCCTCATCATATGCTCAATGACTTGCAATGTAGAATAAAACAGGTCATTGCATATGTTTTTGTAACCTTCATCTACACACACACTATTTTGCAATCAGATGGTATACAAAACCTAATGTAGCCGTTATATTTGTGAAGGGTTTGCCTCACCTGTGCCCATGCCACCAACCAAATCCACGGAGAGGGTTAGTAACGTACACGAGGTGAATTACAGCAGAACCCAATTGTTATCTATGTCACACAAACTTATACGGCATAATCATACATTTAGTATCCCCATCATACACAATACTCAATACTTTCAATGAGTATTTTACCTGTTCTTTGGCCATTTGCTTCCTTTGACGTTCAAAGCTTGAAGTCAGTCACTTCCACTTCCTACAAGCTCATGTCACGTTTACCCTAATCCCAGAAGTTACTTAGTGTAAACTGCTAAAGCGGTTTACACTTGGAAAGGAAGTACTGAGGTTGGCTTCCTCTTAATATAAGATTAGGTAAACTTTTATGACCGTAGATGCAAGTTCTGGATCCACGGCTGAGCCTTTATTTTATCCTCCCTTTGTTGGACCCCTAAGGTGGAACCTTATATAGGGTCTTTATTCAAAGCGATACAGTCTTTAAATGGCATGTCAAGAACTAAGTATAGAGAGAGAGAGAGAGAGAGAGAGACCCACCACCATTTATAACCCCTGGTATGTCATATATTTTTCAGAGATAGGATGCATGTGTTTATTAATAAATAAAAGGCAACGCATGCATCCACTCTCGGTATGCATGCCAGTCCTCTATATAGTTCTCTCTGCCCTGCTCTTAGTTAACAGTAACTTCTAAGTATAACCTTAGACCTGTTATAACTCTCTCAGAACAGTAGAAACAGTGGTAGTAAAGATAGAAGTGATTACCTTGAAGTAGTCTGATTAGGTCAGTTACCTTGAATTTGATAGCTGGAAAAGTTGTGGAAGATAGTGTCGAAGTTACCAACTGTATCAATTTCTGTTTTCTGAATCCATTGCTAGCCAGAGTATTTACCAGATTTTGGATCTCCATCATGGCAAGTTGAATATCACTAGACAGATATAATATGGGAATAGTCTGTGATATAACAACATTATAGGCTTGTTTTACCGGTCTACATGAGTTGAACTTGATATACTGCGTGTATGTAAACGGGAGGTCACGCCGTTTATCAAATTTTTGGAGGGTGAATGTTCCAAGATTTTCACTGGAAACATTTACCAATACATTCATAAAGTGTGCTTTCACACCATGATTAGGATTTGTCGATGAGAAATTAGACACTTCCGTCTTAATTTCTAAGATATGTAATGGATATATCCAAAACGGGTTAGACCCGATTCTCGGTTGTTTAGGATCGAGAAAAATTTGCGCTTCTCCAACATTGATCCAACAAAGGTCATCAATGTATCTAAAGGCGTGAGCAAACTTAGCCATGATGTCCACACGTCCAAGTTTAGCAAGTCTCTGAATAAATTTAATTTCGTATGACAATAGGTAGAGATTGCACCATAACGGTGAACAAGAGAAACCCATGGGAATGCCCAAAGCTTGTTTCCAAACTTGGTTACCTAATCGTATGTGACAATTAGCAATAAGCCACTTTTGTAACTCCAAAAACTTTGTTACTGACATGTAGGTCCAGTTACCATAGTTGGGGCATGTGGAAGCCCATACAACTTTTGAAGTAACCCCTAATGTGCTAGATTTGAACCAAAAGCTTGGTTCACTTCTAGGATGCTTTCTTTTGAAATTTTTAACTCCGAGTGAAGTTATGAATTCCATAGCTTCAAAGAGAGTGTCTTGCCCATTTATCGGAATAGTCTCAAAGCACCTTGTAATATCCGCAACATAGAGGTTATGGATATTGTTCGGTAGATTGATGCAAAAGTCATTTATAGAATCGATGATCCAGTAAATGGATGTATCGACCTGTAAGAAGTTTTTATATCCAGTTGTAGTTAATTTAGCCCATTCCTTAACATCTTCTAGGAGGGCCATAGTTGCAATGGTGATTAGAGTGGCAATGTTGACAAAGATGGAGCCAAACGCATTGGTTATCCATCTATATTTTCGTTTGTGAAATTTATATATGGCCATTATGTAAGGTAGTTCCTTACCATGGACGGGTAATTCCACTATAATTTTTTGCATTGTCATAAGAAGAGTATTGGTAACTTCTTCAATTGACAACCATTTGCCTTGCCTCATGCATGGTATGAAATCCGGACTGTTAAGTCTATTCAAGGCTTGCATTCGTATGTGATTAACACATATGAAGCAAGCATTGTTTGTGGCCTTATCTAGACCAGAAATGTAGATATTTTTGAGGATCCAACTCAACTCATCATTGACTACATTTTCTGAGAAAAGATAGGGTTGTGAGTACCTGAATCCATATTTGTTTTGCTTGAACGCATCAAGTAGTATGGCCCGGCATCGTTCCCTAACCTCCTTGCAAGTGTGTTCCATATTCACCATATGAGTAATGTTAAGAACCTGGCAAACTTGTAAAAAAGTGTCATATACAACTTGGATAACTTCAAAAATTAAAGTGGGTCTAAGAGGTATGTGATTCAAACCCATCTTTAGGGCATGTCTCAAGCCTTTATGTTGGATAATGGAGATGTCCATTGTCCTCACATGACCTTTACCTCTTTCACTTTCTTGCTCATTATCAGTTGCATCCAAATCAATGAATTTCTTCAATCTGTTAGAGGAATGACAAATGCAGTTAACCTCTTTTCCCATGAGCTCAGTAATTTCAAAATCTTTGAAAACCATGCATGGTTTATAACATAACATAGACATGTTGGGGTGATAGCACCATGCAAACATGATATTGAAAAGAGCTGGTACATATTGTGGTATGGATAGGAGTATGAAAATTTTTGAAAAGAATTTTTTCATATGTATCCATTCCAATGCTCTGCTGCAGTAAAAAACATGTACGATACCGGTAAATTCTGAGTTTTTTCTTCTATTGATGACTTTCCTACCAAGAGTGTTACATGTGAGTTGTCTTTGGTCATCTGTTAAGAAAAAGCAAAACAGTATGTCTTAGCAACACTGATTGCCTTATCTATTCACTCTATTAGGTATGTAGTAAAACATAAACAAAACTACCTAATCAGTGAATAACAGCAAAAAGCACATAGAGTAATCTGATTTAGACTTCGTCATCCCACAGTAAAACCCTTGCTTTTAGCGGGGATGAGCTGGGTCTGTAACTGCCCTGCGATTCCAGGCTGGGAGTAATGGCTCCAGCTGGTGAGGCTTAGTCCTGTATCCGGGGTAGCAACTGGGCTTCCCCAGAGTGAAGACAGTCGACCAGGAGACTGCGTGGCTCTGTTAGGGTTTCGGCCACTGCGTCCTCCGCCCCGTCCTCGGTATGCTCGGCCGCCACGGACAGAACCACTGCGGCCATCTGCACTGCCTCTACCTCGACCACCTACAAGAGCTCTCTCCGATGGTGACGAATTCAAGTTGAATTTCTGTCGCTTGAAAGGAGAGGGTGCTTGGCTAGGAGATCCAGGATGTGCAAGAGAGAACTTAGGTCCCTTAAGCAGTCTCTCAATCTTGCTTGCTAATGGAGTGTCTGTGATATCCATAAGTAGTCTCTGATTGGGATTTTCAGAGAGTTGTATGGCGGCATTGATCATGTGCTCTCTTGTGGTGTGGAAAACAATTGCTGCTTTAACCGCCACCTTTGCTGATTCTCTCATCCATATCATGAAAGCAGCAAATCTAGCAATAGCGGTGGGGTAGTTAGGAAAGAAGATTTCTAACTTGTTGACCATTGTCCAAACCGCATGATCGAACCAGATAATGGAACCCTTGCATCCATTAGTGGCTCTAGGATTACAAAGACATCGCATATAGGGTCTTTGCACATTCCACATCTCGGATAAGTGCGACTCCTTGCGATTGTGTCCAGTAGGTAGATCTTGTTTTGTATGAAGTTTGACTTCTAGAGTAGTGCACTTAGCATGATCAAACATGGTAAGTGGAAAAGCATGTGTGAGACCCATTGGAGCCCTTAACACTCCAATGTTATTCAATGCTTGTTTTTTGCAACAATCCACCTCTTGATCTGTGAATCCTGTCCAAGCTTGCCACATAGGGATAGAAATAGGAGCTAAAAGGTTTGTGTTACCTATGGCCCACATTCTGTGTTGGTAATCAACCACAAGAAGCTCCACACTTCTAGGTGGCTTGATCGGTACCACTGGGCCCTTACTTGTGATCATTGTATTTTTTTGCTTTTCAATTTGGGTAGAGAGTATGCCATCACAATATTCCTCCAGCGCGTTCTTGTCGGCATCAGATATCCGGAGTTTGGCCAGTAGAGGGTGTGTACTGCTGCCCCTGTTCTCCGTATGGCTAGACAGTGTTTGAGCAGACTCACTGCTCAACTCGTCTTCATTAGCCAGTTTGAGTGCCGCCTCGACTCTCTGCGCAAGCTGTGCAGACCTGACAGCATCCCTCTCGTCGTCGGCTAACAGCTCCGGTAGTCGGGACTGAGCAGTTCGCAGTCTGGTTACAGTTTTCTGTTTGTCCGAGGTTGCTGTGACAAATAAGGACGTCCAGGCTGCAAGATCCAGTGAGTCCAGGAGCAGTGGGCCGTGCAGACCTTCATCGTCTGCTTCGTTGATAACAGCAATATCAGATTCTTGAATGAACGTATGAAACTCCGGTACATCGATTGCTGCCATGGTGGTTTGTACCGCCGGTATAGGGGCAGGTAGTGGATGCGTGTATCCGAGAGAAACCATATCTTCACACCATGTTTGTGTTTTTGGATCCGACTGTCTCACATCGTTTTCATATGCATTGTTAGTGTTCATAGGTAGCATAGATATATACAAGAATGAATGGTAGCAGCTTCCACACTGCTAATGGGTAATCAATAGAGAGTTGGGCATTTCTTGAGAGAAGCTAAGCTTACTTTCAAGCATAGTTCTTTTCAAATAACATCCTCTTAGCAAGAGGCCATACCATTCTTCCATGTATCTATGTATCTATCAAACACCGGGAGGGTGGGTGGGATCATTCCCCCATCCCATTGCAATGCAAATGTCAAAACATAACACTTTGGAGCATCTTACAAAGATTTTTGTTACTAGTAAAACCTTGGAGTATTCCATACTACTAAGGTTTTCCAATGTAAACCCTATCAGAGTCTCCTTACAACTTAGCTCCAGTAATTCAAATGTAAAGTGGTAACCCTCATCATATGCTCAATGACTTGCAATGTAGAATAAAACAGGTCATTGCATATGTTTTTGTAACCTTCATCTACACACACACTATTTTGCAATCAGATGGTATACAAAACCTAATGTAGCCGTTATATTTGTGAAGGGTTTGCCTCACCTGTGCCCATGCCACCAACCAAATCCACGGAGAGGGTTAGTAACGTACACGAGGTGAATTACAGCAGAACCCAATTGTTATCTATGTCACACAAACTTATACGGCATAATCATACATTTAGTATCCCCATCATACACAATACTCAATACTTTCAATGAGTATTTTACCTGTTCTTTGGCCATTTGCTTCCTTTGACGTTCAAAGCTTGAAGTCAGTCACTTCCACTTCCTACAAGCTCATGTCACGTTTACCCTAATCCCAGAAGTTACTTAGTGTAAACTGCTAAAGCGGTTTACACTTGGAAAGGAAGTACTGAGGTTGGCTTCCTCTTAATATAAGATTAGGTAAACTTTTATGACCGTAGATGCAAGTTCTGGATCCACGGCTGAGCCTTTATTTTATCCTCCCTTTGTTGGACCCCTAAGGTGGAACCTTATATAGGGTCTTTATTCAAAGCGATACAGTCTTTAAATGGCATGTCAAGAACTAAGTAGAGAGAGAGAGAGAGAGAGAGAGAGAGAGAGAGAGAGAGAGAGAGAGAGAGAGAGAATGTCAAATGAGTAGTTGAATGTTGAGTGCCGTCTTATAGGACTATAAACTGGTCCAACGCTTTGAGTCTGCAACGTAATTTTATGAGTATAAAAATTTGAATTATGAATATAATCAATGTTGAATGAATGATTAGCTAAATGTTGAATTAGATCCGAAAAGAAAACATAAACCTTGAACACTTACTCAACATTAAATTGTTGGTCTCTCGCACTAAATTTCGCGACGCTTGACTCACTCTTGAAGTACTTTGGAGCACCGTCTTACAGCGCTATAAACCGATTCCACACTCTCAGTCCGCAACATAATTCGGGAAATCAGAACACATGTTCAAACTTGGATTTCCCACATGTTCAAATGGGATTTCCCTCGTGCTCAACTGATGGCCAACCTCGGCCTTTCTGCGCGGGAAATTTCTTGTAAATTTTGATTCTGATTTTTTTAATTTTCTTTCTTTCTTTCTTTCTTCCTTTCTTTCGTCAAACCAGATAGGCAAGTGCGGCCTTCTAAAGTGGTCTCTGGCGTCCGTTGCCCATTCAAGTCTTTAACTTCAATCGGGGCTGCCGTCATGGTCCAATCACAAAACACATACGCTGGTCTTCATTTGAGACTTCAAGAGCACATTCGTTTCTTCGGCTCCAGGAGCCTGTACCCGAACTTGTTTGTCTGCGCCGCCTGCGTTACTTCCTATTTCCCTTCTCTTCTGGGCGCACGTCGGAGTTACTAAGTTACGACGTCATTTGAGACCCAACAAAAAAATTAAGATGCTTCCATGATTCGAGTACAAATTGGTTTTTGTTTTCGTGGTCATTCTGATGTCATGTCTTTCTTCCAAAGCAATGTGATAGTTTCATTGTCGTCATGCTTTTTATGAGACTACTACTGTGACAGCAGCAGCAGTGTGGAACCCTAGTTTTATCCAATGACCAGATCAGGTTTTGGACATTTGGAAGTATATCCAACACTAGTTTTTCATGTAAATTTTTAGGTTGGTTTTTCGTCTTTTGGAGCTACAAGTATTAGAGTTATCCGTAAAGTCCCTCAAAGAATGGACGAAACCGTGGGTTTGATCCTTCATTGAGAAACTTTCCTATTAAGAGTCGATTGGCTCATCGTGTATTGGAGCCTATTTTGAAATAGTGGGTGAGCAAGAGCAAGCACGCAACCACACATCAACAGTCCCGCGGAGCTAGTATGTGGTATTTTGTGGATAAGAATATAGAGTGAATATCCTTGTCTGCCAACCAGTAAAAAGATGAGACATGAGGTGGCTCGATTGGTTTGCAAAGTGCTCAAAAACGTCACCGAAATAGTAGAAAGAAAAGAATTTATCTCCGATATGTAATTAGTGTGGTCCAGAGATGCAGTGTTGCTAGTGCACTACACACTGATTATCCCATTTAGTGCATGTCAGTGCAATAACATCTTACTCAACAATTCAATATTTACCAATGAAAGTTCAAAAGGTTGTTCGGACATTATAGAACATAAATGACTTTGCTTGATGAAATATTACATTCTCATTAAATAGTTATAGCATTGTGTAACCCCAGATATGATAATCAATGTACCTATGTCACTCCACAACCGATTTTCTCCAAATGATGTCCAAATGAGGGTGGATCTTCACAACACCTACTGAGGGGAAGGGTGAAACGGGGGAAGGGAGGGTGAAAACGTTGATTTTTGTTGTAGAGCCTAGATGTTGCTACTTTAAGCCAAATTAACTCGTTAATTGGGGTCAAGGACTCCGGATTAATCTATTGAACTTAAATTGGGAGGAATCAACAACCAACCTATAAGGAGTCAATTTTTACTATTACCCCCTCGGTAGGTGTTAGTAGGGATTGCACGTCACATCACATCACATTTTGTGATAGCGACGTGACGGCTGACCAAAAAACGTCACGTCCGAGGGGGGGTAAATCTGGCAGTTACCCCAGGGGTAAACTGACGCGGTCAACCCCCTGGTCAACCCCCTGGTCGACTGCTAAGTCGACTGCAAATAGCAGTCGACTTAGCAAACGACTGCAAATAGCAGTCGACCTAGCAGTCGACTGCAAAAAAAAATTTAAATTCCAAAAAAAATTTTGGACCGTCAGATCTTCTTGCCAGATCTTTCTAGCAGTCGACTGCAAAAAATTAGTTTTTGCAGTCGACCAAGACCAGTTGACTGTAATTAGCAGTCGGCTAGCTGCTCGACTGCTAAAAGTAGTCGACTTCAAGGAAAACCTTTTAAAAAATTCCAAAAATTCCAAAAAAAATCATGGACCGTTAGATCTTCAATCCAAGAAGATCTAACGGTTCAGATTTTTTTAATAGATTTTTTAATTTTTTAAATTTTTGTTTTCTGAAGTCGACTGTTCGTAGCAGTCGACTAGAGCAGTCGTCCAAAAAAGTTTAAAAAAAGTTACAAAAAATTGGTACATTAACTCTTTTTTACCACGTCAATGCGCGTCACACCCCGACGTGACGCGACGTGATGCAAAAAGGCCGCGTCACGTCCATTTGCACATCCCTAGGTGTTAGGATACCAAACCGTTGGAACAATGAACCATTTCACACACACACACACACACACACACACACACAAAAGAAATTATTGTATACGAGTTGTACCCCTATGGGTTTGATGCCAATTCATCTCAAATGGCCTCGAGATCTTTAAAACTAATTATGGTGTCAAATCAACCAAAAATAATAACCTTTGGATTGCATACTATTTCGGGCTTTTATGTTGGATGAATGAGAGGTACATTCGTACACGATAATTTTCTCTCTCCGTTTTACACTTTCCTTGTATACCAAAGTTCCGAGAGTCACCACTTTTCATCCACTTGGAATTTCTAGTCCTTGGGCCTGGCAAAAGTCTAATAAGTACTAGCCGGCATAGGTTCTCACCACTTTCAAATAAACTTTGTGAAGAGCGAATTGAATTACAAGTACTATAAAAGAATTCTCATATATTTTAATTTTTATAGAATGAAAGAAATGATATTTGTTGACATTTCAAGTTGGGCATGAGGTAAGCGGGCTTAATTTGGTGCTTATCTTCATCAAACACATGTAATTTGAGTGGTGTGTGGTTAGTTGTGGATCCAAGAACGAACCTCATAATCAGATGCGTTTTACAAAGAGATTGGACTATGTGCTCAGAAAATGTTAACCATTCTAGGTTCAATAATCAACCTAAATGGGGGAATCTATATGATCATTTGACAAGAAAGAGAGAAGAAGAAATGAAAGAATAAAACACTTTCATCATGAATAAGATAGTCATGTATGAGCGCCAAAAATTATGCCAAAAGTGGTCACGGGCACGATTTGGATTCGCTAATCATCTCGCACTAAACATTGTTGCATTGGTTACATATACTAGGAGAAGTGGCCGCAGAGAAAAAAAAATGTCCGTTTAAGGGCCACTTACATTACGTACAATTAATAAGGAAACTACACTAAATATGTTATTTAGTGTCATATGGTAACCAAAAAAAAACTTGATATGTTTACATTGTTGCCTACTTTTTGAACAGATTATTAAAAGTACTAGATTTCAAATTATGGTGATCAATCCCCTTCCAAAATGCAGCTACCAAATCACTTTAGATTTATGTTTTTCCATATAAAAAATGTTCTTAGAACTTCAATATAAAGCCCAATAGTTGAACAGTTTGCCCTAAGAGACCTATATCATATATATATATAGAGAGAGAGACACACACACACACACATAGTACGTCTAGAAGCAACTTTACCCATCAAAATTTGATCAATGTTCTAATAGACAGATGATTTTGGAATATCCAAGGACTATAAACCCATTTCAGACTATAACACTTCATTGTTGCATTAGAATGCATTCAAAGTAATTAGAAATTGAGCCATGTTACATGGGAGTTGCCTACCGAGGCCCTACAGATGAATAATTCTGAATTGCGAAAGAATTTGATCAATGAATTTGGTCAGTCGGCGAAAAGCACATACTGGAACAGCGGAAATCAATCTGTCAACATTGCAATCAATCCATGGAGTACTAAGTGATGACTTATGTCCGCCTTCCGTCGGAATTGTATCAGTTCTTGAGAAAAACCAGAATACCGCAGCTCTCTATCAGCTTGGGCACCTTTCTGCCTATTAATTAATTAAAGTGCGAAAGTAAGTTAGGCAGTTCAAAATTTAATATTCTAAAATTGGGTAGATTCAAAAAATCATAAAAAATAAGCTAGAGATTCATCCAAGTCGTTTTCTATAATTCATGAATGGTTTTCTTAATTTCAACTATGGCGGCTACGATTAACCTAAACACTCCCCTTAACCAACATTCCTTACTCTAAAGTTTGTCTTTTACTTGTATGTCAGGGTTTTGCTTGACAACGGATTTTGCTTTAATTTGATGCTACTTTATTGGATTCCAGTGAATGTCACTTGCATTATTGCAATTTTAGGCACTCTTTGAATGTTATTTCTTTATTTTTAGACACTCAACGAAATTAATTTCCCAGAAATTTAGGCACCTTTAAAATTAATTATTTTCTGCCCAAGCTGCTAGAGAGCTACGGTATGTACTCTTCCATTTCAGACTGCGCTTCACCCTTTGTTTATACGAGGATCAACAGAAGTTGAATATAAGTTAGTACATGTTCATATCATCTCGTTTTCATGCTTGGGCAATGGGTACTAAGATCGCGAACAAGAAGGATAGTCTTTTCACTCAATTATTACAGGTACTACTAGCAGAGCAGCAGGCAGATAGTGTGAATCCCTCAAGACAAGAAATTTCAAATAAACTTTTCTACTTGTGTTCCGTCGACATTTAGAAGACTTGCACAAGTATTGTCTGGGTTTTTGAAAAAAATTATGTGGGAGGCTTCATAGACCCGTGATGACACACCTTCTTTATCATTTTTCGGAATTAAAAGTTCCGATAAATGTACTGCAGCAGCAGCTTTCGGGGAGAATGCTCGCAGCAATGGAAAATCCATGTATTCCTGGAAGTTGGGACTGGTACCACTGCTTGGAGTTGTCTTAATTAGAGAATCGGGTGTAATCAGTGAGAATTGCCAAATCATGGAAATTTCTTATCAAAAATCGAGGACAATGAATTCCTAGATAATGCACAAGAAGAGACCAGCTATATCAAGTAGTCGGTTTTCAGCCGTCTTTAACCTGGTTATATGAGGCAACACCATATGAAAAGCGTTGGTTATGGACTACATAACTAGCGAGAGGAAAATGGATGGCGAGTTGCGATGCCAACAAGACATCCATCTAGTCATATCATTTATGGGACATCAGTCTACTCTCGAAAGGGGGAAGTAGTTCTATACCTCTATTCCTTTGTCCAGTGGACATAGGTCTAGGGGTGGAACGAACAGACACTTCATTCACGTCGGCCTCCTAACGGAGACCGAAGTTTCTCTCTCTTTCTCTCTCTCTCTATGGGACATCACCTAGCGTTGCTCTTGGACGTAAATTAAAGGTTATGAATGAAATGTTCTTTGTGTGAATAGAAAAGCACAAGAAAGTTGTTGGAAGTGCTCTTCACTTTGATGAACGACCGATTAAGAAAAAGGTAAGATAATTCTGAAATCTAATGGAAGACATTGGTTACGGGACGCAACATGCCTCTCATAAACTAATGGCAACATGACACGTAGGCGAGACCACTTTCGATTCTCGAAATCAGCTATATATGCATGTGGTCACTATCAAATGTCAAAAAGTAAAGTCACTTGGTTACCAACTGCAAACTTTTGAGCTGAAGAAGCATTTCTCATTGTATATACATTGGCCATGCCCTGAATGCGCAAAGCTACAACATGCAATTTATTGTTTCTCCACCACCGCTAGCTTTCGGCTAAACTGCTCAAACCTGCTTTTATGAACTTGGGTTAATATGTAAGTATGGTTTGTGAGACCCCATCTAGAATCTCTCAAGTCTATGTTTGATTATTTGCTATGGATCAGAGATTTTTGTTTTTTTGAGCCCAATGCAAACGACAGCCTAGTTTCGAGCAGCTAGTTTCTCGACAAAATTTGACTGTCCTGCAATACGTACCCCACATGGTACCCAAATGTCCTTGTTGGTCCAGGATGTACAATCTAGCCTGGATGTAGTAGCTACTGCTTCTCCTAGCTACTAATCAACTTTAAATACTTAAACCCAGAATTCTCTGCCACATCGTTGCGGGCAAAAAATCATCATCCACGGACAAGGGTCCGTCCGTGTGTGGAATTAGATTCAGGAAACCAAACCAAACCAAGCGAAGGGTGCGCAAGTTACTATAAGGGGCACGACTGGTTCGAGTGTTGGGCTCATATTGGGCTCACACCCACACCCACACGCAACTTCATCAAGAGCTTGCTGCCACAGTCAGAATTGCTGTGAGACTACCTAGATTCAGGAAGTTGGGTGGGTGTGTCGGGAGACAACAAAACAACTCTGATGACTGTTGGCATGGCCATGGCAAGGTGGGTAGCGATAGCCACACTTCTGGCGGCTATGGTGGCAACAGCGGACGCGGCCACCGAGACGGTGGGTATAATATTCTGACTACAACCTCATCAAGTATTGGTGTGCGAAGAGGCTCTTCATTCATGCTTGCTTGCTTCCTTCCTTCTGCAGGTCAATCTATCTAAGTAGGCACTGGAGGGCTCCTGTAATCCCTGGCTGAACCAAGAGAACTAGGCTCTTCTTTTAATACGCTTGCGGTTTCCTCATGAACCTCACGCTTGATGTGTTTTTTTTTATAAAAAAATCTTGAAGAGTCGCATTTGGTCTTAGTTACAACATCATCATTTGGGATGGTGGCAATAGCTGAGGCGACCGGCACTAGTAATTGCAATGGCTATAAATCCAACTACAACCTCCTGGACGGACGGACGGACGAAGGGGCTCTTCATTCATGCTTGCTTGCCTGCCTCTCCCCAAGATGCCGGCGGTTAATATGTCCATCTAGCTAGCCATTGGAAGGAATCCCATGGCGGGCCAAGAGGAGGCGCTTCATTTATGCTTGCTTGCTTCTCCAGGAACCCGGCGATTATACGTACTGTAAACCCCCATGCATGTTGTATTGTTTTGTGGTCGCATTTACTGTGTTACAACATCCATTCCCTCACAATCAACTCCTGCACCTCACTATCTCATGGATTTAGGGTCATCTGCAAGTGAAGTTCCTGACCTGAGAACGATAAGACAGAAAGACAAACAGACAAGGAGATGCAATAGTTCGACACAAATTGACAGGACAGGTGAAGCCATTGGGCAAATGAATGGAGGAAGGAAGGAGGGAAGATCTTTTAAATCAACCGGAATGTAATATCCTCTTATTCAACCGGGAGTTTTAACTGGCCGGGAGTTGGTTGTTTTGCATACAAGCATTTTCCATGTTTAGGTAAGTTTTGGGTGCAGCATGCTTGAAGTCGGTGTGGAGCAGGCCCTCAATGGACCGATATATAGAAAGTTCTTCGTTCAAACCTCCACATTGACTCCAAGCCAGTGTTCGAGGAGATTTTTGGGCATAATCGGTCAAAATCCTAGTGTTTCCAAAGTCCCACTGGTTACATGTTGACACTCTTTCGGTTTTCCTCTACTAATTTGAGGTATATTCCATAGATTCGTCTAAATTAATCGGTAATTTCCCTGAAGTCTTCAACTTCCAACCGGCTATTTCTCAAACTCGACCGGTTTATCTGTAACCAGCGGTCGGTTCTACCCGTTCACTGACTCCAAGTATGCTGCACCTAAAACCTACCATAACATGGAAATTAGTTCTTCCGTAAGTTTTGTATGCGCGAAACAACCAACCTACCACCGACCAACACTCGGGTTGAATTGAAGCCTGACAACTCTACTATTGTTTGCAAAGAAACTGACCGTGTTTACCTCCAAGTGTACAGTCCACGTACATATTTAGAGGGGGTCATGGTGTGCCCTCCCTCTCCTTTAGTCTCGCCGCTGCATGATTGTAATTCTACAGTCATCTTCCTCAAAATTAGTACTATTCTATCAATTAAGCCAGCACATTCATGAGTGCGCAGTCCATTGCTTAGTTAGAAAGTTCTGTCATGATGGAAACTAGTACTCACCCTTGCCAATCTGGCAGGAGGGCGAGAAATTTTATTTTTTATTTTAGATTTAGTTCTACTTCTATTCAGGTGGTTTTGTCTTGCGATCGAGTGTGCTCATTTGAGAGTGAGCGTGATAAATAGTAATTCGTCATCATCCTCAGATGTTGTTGTTGTTGTTGGCACCTGCAGTTTGTGTACCCATTGAACTTCATTCGAGTACACGGATGGCTCATGTGGATCTCAATGGGACTGCTCATGCCGGTGGCCATCATCCTGGTGCGACATGCCAAGAGGGCGAGGGAACTCGGCGACTTGAAAACCGTCAGGGTGGTCGTCTACACTCATATTTTCATTCAGGTATTTAACTCTTAATTATTATTTTCATGGATCCGAGCTCATCCTTTTCATCCTAACGTTACCTTACCCTTACCCTTACCTTACCTTCCACAAAATTCTCTTTCAGATTCCAAAAGTTTTGACCCACTTCACCCAACTTGCCTGCAGACTCTCAGGCCTGCTATGGATTCTACATGACTTTAACAAGAACTATAGTTCTAGGACCTTTTAGCGACTCCTCAATGTTGTTGATTTTTAAGTTCGGCCAGACTGCACTTACTCTGCACCAGTCAGCACTCACATTCAGTCCAGAAGTTTGAGTTTTCTTGGTATTTTTTTTTTTTTTTTAGCTCTTGGTTGCTTTGTCCAGACAACCTTGTCAGTTCACCCAACTTGCAGACTCTCCCGCTATTGATTCTGCAGTACTGTAAGAAATAGTTCTAGGATCTTGTACTGAGTCAATGTAGCGACTCCTCAATTTTGTCGAAACATTCAATTTAGTTTTTTGCCCTGCATTTGTGTTTAAGTTTTTCCCTGCACTTAACTCTGCACCGGCACTCACATTCAGTCCCAAAGTTGGAGTTTTCTTTGGTTTTTTTGTTTTTATGTTTTTAGTTTGTCCAAACGAAATCTTCTTCATGACTCTGATAATCATTCTATTTTTTGGTCATGAATTTCAAGAGTTCATGTCATGTAGAAGTGTAATAGTGCTTCTGCATGGAAGGCTCTACCCATGCCTTATCTTAAGAGGGGCAGTTAACTTAGATTCTAGATCTAGTTCTATCTAGTTTCTTACATGAAATTCTAGTCATCTCAACTTAACTTAGACTTTCAGCTAAATTATCTAGTTTCTACATTCATCCACATATGCATACATTCATTTCGGGGACAAACTTACTTATGGGCGAGAAAGCAAAAAACAAAAGCAAACCGAGAGCCAAATACACTCTCAAAGGGAAGTGCTAGAAAGCACCAATGCGGGACCAATTCAATGCTCCCTGACTTTGACCCTACTTGAACCCCTGATTTTTTGCTTCTAATTTGGAACTACTACATTTTTTTTTTTCACAGACAGTTGCTGTGTTGTTGGTCATAGCAAGTGCCAGTATTTCAGTGAGGAAATTTGACAACACGTTTGGGTACACACATGAGCGCCTAGGATTGGCACTATGGATTTTGGTGTGGCTAGCCCCACTTATTGGCCTCGTCCGCCCCAACCAGTAAGTTGATCTCCCACTCCCAAATCCTTTCTTTTCATTGATGCAAACTATGAATGCACATGAGCAATTAATTAAGAGATAGATAATAAAAGGGGTTGGAGGAACCATGACATCCTCATGACTGACCTTCAATTGATCACACGTTTCCTTCAACGTCTTTTGGGTACAACACCACCATTAATTAATAAGTTGATGAACTTATGCTAATCATTAATTCTTGTATTCCACTAATTCTAACCCCAGAATTAGCTTGAACAACTTACCATGTACGACTCCAACTCACAAATTACAATCCTCCTGCTAATTTATGACTCTGTGGACATCAACGATTTACTCTACTTCCGCTTTAACTCTAAATCTCCAAATGTGGTTAGGGTACGGCAAGGTCATCATAGATAACAACTGAGAAAAAAAATTGCTAGACCTGACCACTACATTGCCAAACAATGATTTAATTTTACATGCTTAACGTATGCGGGACCGTATCAGTCGCTTACTTTTCTTAATCAGACCCTTATATTTGACTCGGCTATGATTAGGTGACGATCAAAGAACAAGCACCATAAAGACACATCATGATGTCTAAAAAGAGAGTGGACTACATCTTCAAGTTTTATTGACTACTCCACACTTAATTTTACTAGACATAATTGGGAGGACCTATGTAGTGTAGTTAACGAATCAACCAACAATCATGCACTTCCGATAACCATAACTAGTTACTAGTCAAAAGACTTGATTCCGTTCGATTTTCAATTTGGTTTTTTGTTCATGTTTCATCATAGATGATTTGCTAATTATGCAACACAATTTTGAAGACGTAAAATTAATCAATAGAATAATCATAGAGAGCAAGAAAAGCAAACCAAATAACACCCACATACTCTAAGACGCTACACCCTTACCGCTCCCCAACCCATTTCCTAGAGTTTTGTGGCTCCATTGTGCATGTGCCTAAGAGAGCTCCCCATCTCTCTTTTCATGACCAGTGGATTTGCTGGCAAACCAATTTTGGAAATTTTGGAAAGAAAGTTCAAAGAAGAAAAATCGTGTGGCAATGAACGGGGAGAACTGACCGCTAGTTACAGATGAACCAGTTGAGTTTGAGAAATAACCGGCTGAAGTTCAAGACTTCAGGAAATCTACCCATCATTTTAGAGGAATTTAGAGAATATACCTCACATTACTGAAGAAAAACCGAAAGATGTCAACATGTAACCAGTTGGACGTGGAAACACTAGGATCCCGTCCGATTATGCGCAAAAATTCTCCCCAGACACTGGCGTGTGGAGGATTGAAAATTGCAACTAACTTCTGGGTTGTGATGACTGGCTATGGGCGGCAGTGGAGGAAGGTCCCGCCCACTGTGGTATGCCGCGCACTGGCTGGTGGGCACCGGAGCAGTGGTGCTGGGATTCATCAACATCTTCATCGGCATGCACGTGTACGAACTTCTTAGTGGGAAGAGCTTGCGCACCGTCAACATTCTGTTTGCAATTGAGCTGGGCGTCCTGGGCGTCATTTACCTGGCGCAAGACCGATGGCAGTACTTGAGAGAGCAAGGCACGCTTTCCAAGATGGTCACTCCCATGTACACTCAACATCACGCGGATCCCAAGGCCAATGCCGACGTCAACACCAACAACGTCAATAATGTCCCTGTTTAGTTCCGACGAATTCACTACTAGGTAGGTCATCGATTCCCCCACCACCGCTCACCACATACCCATGTCCGGGGACATTTTTGGGCACAATCAGTCAACACCCTAGTGTTTCAAAGTCCAACCGCTTACATGCTGTGAGATCTTTCGGTTCTTCTTTATGAATTTGAGGTATATTCTGTAGATTCCTCTCAAATGATGGGTAGATTTCCTGAAGTCTTGAACTTCAACCGGTTATTTCTCAAACTCAACCGGTTCATCTGTAACTAGCCGTCGGTTCTTCCCCGTTCATCGCCATATACGAGTTTGAGTGAGTGGATGCATTTCATCCCCATAATATCATCACTAACTAAGCCCACTTTGAAGACTCCAACTTTTTAAAATCCCCTCACTTCCCAATTACTTTACAACAGCTGCTTCTTAATCGCTTTAGAGTTGAATGGTTTCTAATGAATTGAGTGTTTGTTATTTCACTTTTAAAGAGGGAGAGCAACATGCTTGGAAAGAGCTTGGTCTTGAGAGTAGGAATCTCAGTGCCAATTCATATCATTTGTGTAGACCTGCATTACTAGAAAAGGTTTGTTCATATCATTTGCGTCTAGCTGCATTAAGAAAGGTTTTCTATTTTCCAATGTCGTTCTTCGAACTCGTTCAAACTCGTTTTTTATTTCTTCTAAAGAAGCAGGGGTCACCATTAACTGACTTAAATGTGGCCTTCTAAAATCACTTGGAGTGGCAACTCTTCCCTTTAAAATTATGTGTGTTTTTAAATGACTTCTAATGCTTCGAATGAATTGATGGTCTGTTATTTAACAAAGAGGAAGAGCAACATGCTTGGAATGAGCCTGGCATTGAGAGTAGGAATCCATTGATTCATACCATTTGTCGCTTACACTTTCAGAAGTCGATGTTGTTTTTTAGAAACTAATGGGAAGCAATCTAAAGCAGTAAGGGTCAGCATCCAGACTCTCACCCCCTATATTTAATTTTTTTACTTTTAAGAAAATTTATAGAATCTCTTAGAATAAACTTAGTATCTAAGAGTTTGATGTTTGTAAGTCGAAAGCATGAGATCCAAAATATAATTTGGTGCTTCTTGGAAATGTTTAAGCAGTTGCAATCATGTTGTAAATCATTTGCCAGTACCCATACTGAGAACTGGCCCTTCCTTGTTTCAGATTCTCTTACTGCTATTCCAGATTCCACTTGTGTCTATTTAAAGTAGAAGTTCTGGAACTTTTCAACATCAGATTGTGGTGTGGGGGAATGAAAGATTTTCAGAATATGAATCCTGGAAAATTCAAGAGGCGCTCGCCAATGTTTCGACATCAACGCTATAAGAGAGATATATAAACTCCAAGGCTGCTCTTTGGGTGGAAATTAAACCGGCAAGCCTGGTCAATCATAACCCTGAAAAATCACATCTGGGCAGGGCAGAATTTGCAGAGGTTATTTATTGAAGCAGAAATACCATGCAACAAATTTCCTACCTGGATGAATGTGTAGCTTTAAAAATTAGCAAGTAGTTCCATGCTCATTTTAGGACGATTAACTAACTTAGGAGTAGGTTAGGTGCAAGAGGGTGATGTGTTGTGATCGGTATATCTAATAGTTGGTCTGAACCTGCCATTGTCGCAAACTTTGTAGTACTGGACAATTTGAATGTCAATGAAAATCAATGTCTTGCAAATTTCATCCACAGAAGTCTGACATGTTGTTGCTAAGGTATATGTGCCTACTTCAGTTTCGGATATTAAACGGACATCTATATTTGAGTGGCTTGTTGGGTTATGAATCTAAGAACAAACACCAAAAGACGTGTGTTGAAAAGAGATTGGACTATGTGCTCGAAATTTTGTTCACCATTCTAGACGTAATAGTCAACATGATGGGGGGACCTATATGATCATTTAATCAGAAAGAGAATCTTCACTTTGACAATGAATGGGATTTTCATATGGGCTCTGAAAATTATGAGAGCAGGTACAATCACGATTTGTATTTGCTAATCATCTCACACTAATTCACGTGTTTTGTATCCTATGAGAAGTGAGTGCAGATAGGAAAAATATCCATTTAAGACCCGCTTACCTTACAATAAATCGGTACCTCGGTGTTATGTTCCCTGAGCACAAATTCATTACTGACCCAGTGGTCATGTTGGACTGGTGCATTGATGCCGTCTAATCTTTGTGCATGTAAGTGTTTGGAGTTTCACATTGCTTGGAAGTGATATGAAAATGTTGACTGGAAGATTAGCTGCCGTTTTCAAAAGTTCTCAAGATGTCCATTCAGCATTATTGGACGCGGCAGTCCCGATTAGGTGGAGCGTTTCTTTAGAAACAGACTGTGGAAGAAAAAGAAAATTGGATTTCACTTTCGAATATACAAAAACACCTCGCAAGAGGGGGAAGGGAAAACAAAACCATCTCAAAATGTAAGTCAGCAGGGTTTAATGTTGAGTCAGTGTTGATACATACCCTTGTTTGAGTCACCAGTGTTGATATGTTCATATATACCCTTCAGGGCTTGCTATCTCAACATTCAGCGCTAACTCAACATATATATTCAGCTAACGATTCATTCAGCATTGATTTCATTTCAAAACTTGAGCTTCCAGGTCTTGCAACTAAAAAAACAGGTAGAAACATAATATTAAACATTGCAATTGTCTGGTATAGATTTTATTCAGTGACACTGTAGTAGTTTGGTGCGATAGTGAATCAATGCAAAATCGGTGTTGATGATATTTGAATGCGTTGCAAAAGGTGTTGCGGAGATGAAACTGGTGCAGTTATTACTTCCCCTGCTCACCACCTCCTAGCACCTACCTCAACCACCCTTGCAATTACTTTTTCATATTTAATATCACCAAGTGGCCATCATGACATCATCCACAAAGCAACCACACAGAGAGAGAGTGAGAGAGAGTCATGTGCAAAAATCTCAAGCTAGGCCACGCTCATTCCATTTCCACCAGCCAAGACGTATAAACTATTCAAGGTGCCTCTAAAGTGGAAGTAATTTATGCAACTTTGGAGTACAAAGCTCATCCATGCAACTTTGCACTACTGGAGGAGGAGGGCCTTAGCACCTCATGCTCACATCACAAACCTCTAAATTCGTAGATCAACCTCTTTCATTCAATCACATCAAACTACAACAGTTGATCAATGCCAGGTACCCAACATACGGATACCAAACCTAAAAGGTTTGAATTTCTGAGTTGAATAGGTGTTGAATGAATAATTAGCTTGGAAATGTTGGGTTAGCACTAGAAAAAATAGTAAACCCTACAAGGTAGTATGTATCAACAATGACTTAACAATTAACACTGATCACTTGCATTTTTCAGATTGACAAGCTACAAGCGAACTACTTCCTAGACTCGCCCACCAAAGTGCTTTAGAATATTTTGGCATTCCAACATCTCAACTTTCCAACACCTACGGGTCCATCAGAATATGGTCTTTCCAAAGCAACAATCCCTGCTGGACATTCTACAACTTTGTTCAAAGCTGCAGAGATTCCTCTCTACTCTTATCCAGTGTGGCCACTTGAAAGAAACAGGAGGAGCCATGTCGAACTCTACACTAAATATTGTATTTAGTACCATATATATGGCATTTGATGTCATTTCTGATGACACTTTTTTTTAATACTTGCGTTTACAAGTACTGTCATCCCAACTTACTTTTAGTTCATCCATGTTTAGTTTGGTAGATTCAACATCCTAGCATTTCTGTAATGAAATATTGTCATGGATGATTGAAACTGGGATGGAACTCACTTCGTAAGTGACAGGAATTGCAACATTGTAAATCTATAATGCCCAAAGAAATTTCCAAGAAATGACAAATAGTGTTATGTTTACATGAAGTGTCGGTAACACAACACGGGCGGTTTACAATCAGTGTTGAGCGAGACAATAGAATGCGTTGACACTATATGCAATGTATAGTGTAGTAGTATTACTTCAAGAGTCCACCAATGCAGCTGCTTTGTTGTAGTAGTGGTAGTAGTAGTAGTAGTACATCATCACAAACTCCTACCTTAAATCATCTAACAACATTGAGTTCACATGATTATATCACATCAAACTACTACTTTGAATCAACGCCTAGGGTTGCACTTTCAATCTTGAGTTTCCTTTCTCATTCTACAGTGTAAAGTTGCAACACCCACAAGGTTGGATTTTGATTGGAATCAGTGTTGAATGTTCAGTTAACACTCACAGAATATCAAACCCTGAAGGGTAGTAGGTATGTCTCAAGACTGACGTAACATTGCATGCCGGTCACTTAAATTCTGAGATGATGCTAACTTAGATTTTTACTGATTATTATTTCATATCATGAAACCCAAAGTCACCGATGCACCCAGATTATTGTGACTTGGAGCAAAGGCCTATTCAGAAAATGCCTTTAGATAATCTCTTCATACTATTTCTTTTACAAAATATAAGATTTCTACCTCATCCCGTGTTCGTCCTGAGTCGCTTTGGCCGAGTGGTTAAGGCGTGTGCCTGCTAAGTACATGGGGTTTCCCCGCAAGAGTTCGAATCTCTTAGGCGACGGATAGAGAACAGTTGCGACTCAATATCTTTTTGACCTTTCCTACCATGGAATCCTATTGAACTATACATAACCCATCATCTGGAAGTTACCGACAATTTACAATCACAGAGTTTTATTCAGTGGATGATGTAGTAGGCATCCTCATCAGATTCTACATAAACTTATGTGCTTACTACTCTCTAGTGAACCAAATCTAGATGAACATAAGTTCCTTACATTATATATTGGGTACCTCACCGAGATTCATGAGCAATAGTACCCCTCCCCATGCCAATATTAGCATTCCGCTTTGGCTCGACTATTAAGAACTTTGAGTGTGCTATACATTGTGCAAAGGAGAAGTCCTCTTGAAGAAGTGTGCACACGAGTGCCCTTCATTTCTCAAGCATCTAGACTAGAGGCGCCCATAACCAATCACTTAAGAGATTCTACGCCAAGTCTGGAGAAATATAAGGCCATGCAAATTTTCCCCATGTAGGAAGATAGAATCATGAGGACTGCAAAAAATTTGGTGATTTTATTCCTTAGATTGAAATTATTATAAATTTTTGAAGCCAAAAGTTGGCCTGAACATATTACCAATGTCTAAAGTCTACCATTACTTCTCATTTAAACCGCTCATTCCCTCCTAGCTTTAGCACTGAAAACCAGGACATGTGTCATGGCATTATTGGTTCCGGCCTGATTGAAATTGAGTCCCAACCTAATCAAATTTGAGTCCCAACTTGATCAAAATTCCGGTATCTTATAGATTGTCGGTGGGAATCTGATCAGGAATAGGCGCCTCTACTCCAAGAGTTGCACTGACTAACCTAGTATACCCAACCTATGTGGGAGCCATTCTTCCTACTTGCTATAGGCAACTCTCCACATCACAATTCACATTCACATGCAAGTGGTGCTTCCTCGCAATGATTCACATGATTAGATAAAATATTGTAACAACCAATTGTAGTTTTTTGGGTTTCTCGTATACATCCTCTATTTTATTTTACTTCATTTTATAAATTCCATCTCACATAGGGACTACCTAAAAGGTCTCACACTTGTATGTTAAGTTCACGTGGATTTGGTTCATGCCATGAACATGAATTTGTGTTTAGGCCACACAGTGTGCCCATGACGTTGATAAAAACTTATTATAAATCAAATTTATGTGATCGGGGTGTTCTTCATTACTTTCTAGCATGGCTCTCTTAGTTCTATATTTATGCAAAGACGGATTATCACATACAAACGTACTTCTCATCCAACATGAAAAACGTGACCCCCTACAAGTTTGTGGTTGATCTATCTCACATGACTTGGACTAGACTAATTTGGGGTCTTTATTCTAGCTAATTCCTGATGTCAAATCAATCGAATATATATATATATATATATATATATATATATATATATATATATATCAACCTCCGGACTGCATACTATTTCAAGGTTTTTATGTTGGACGAATGAAAAATACATTCATGTGTGATAATTATCTTCCTCTGTTGCATAGAGTTCAACAGCAACTAGGTACGTGAGAGCATCTCGTTTTGGAAGTGGTTGAGGAATTAATTTCTTCCATGTGAGATGCTACTCTAAGCAGTGTGTATTTTTTACAGAGTTTTTGCAAATTTTTGATATTTGACATGCAAAAACTCGCACACAAAAATAAAATGCACGTCAATTGACACGTACAATTTGAATTTTGACATGTAGTGTGACTTGTGAAGAAAAAAACCACACGTCAATTGACACTTTACAAATTGAAATGACATGTACTACTAGGCATATGACATTGAGGTGACATTTTAGAATAAAATGTAGATGTCAATTGACATTCATTTTTGTTTTTGAAAACGTCACATGACACTTTGGATTTGAAGTTGAACATCAAATGAAATTTGTCAAACATACACACTGAGTCTAAGAGTTTGAGTGAAACATATGTTGTGGCACCCGGCTCTTCTCTTCGGGTTATTCTAAGTTTTGAACCTGCATCTACAAGAACAAGAAATGCAATAAACAAGAACGGTGTTCATATTTTGTGAAGGTGCATGTGGGGTGTTCAGAATTTGAAGGACAATGTTCGATTGTGACCTTAAAATGAAATTTTTGGGGTCTCTCGCAGCTACTTACATCCATAAGGAAGAGGAGTGTCATTGTTGCTAGGTGATGGATTAATTTTTGGCTCACAATGTGAGCTCTTGGTCCATACGTTTTCCCACTAGTTTGGACCAATGTTGGTATGGTATCATCTTTTCTGGATACCATTCAGGTATTTATAGCGAGGATTTCACATTTCTTGATATGAGTAGGGTATGGATAGTAGCCGGTACTTTTTGATGCCATTCAGGTCTATATATCATGCAAGGACCTTCATACCTAGGCAAATTCATTCTAGTATCAATGTGGTTTAGAATGGTGTCGACCCAAATAATACCTCAAGTATGTGAAGATAGTCTCACATTGACATACCCATCAAATGTTGATATTTGAATGGTATTACAGTTTGGATACCTACGGGTAGGTTCTTTGATATCATTATTGATGTTGATTGTTAATACCATGCATCCACCTATATATACCAGACCAACATTGGTTTGGACCCATGTTGTCCCAGTATGTTGCACTTATGCATACGAATTAATGTCTCAGGCCATCCCCGCGTTGTTTGCTTAGCATGTCGTTGTTGATGGTCGGTTGTTTTGAAACTTTGAAACAATGAGTGTGTCACTGCACATGCGCCGTTGCGAAGGTCTGAAATGTATAGTAGACTACCATCACTACAGTCCACCCTCGATAAATGTTACACTTATAAACGTTAACTCATTATATTTGTTAACAAAATCATACTCCCCTCATATTGCTAACTAGAATGTTAACTATGTTAAATGTTAACAATAACTTACTCCCCTCTTTGTTAATTTGCCACTTATAAATGTTAACCTACGAAATACATCCAATACTGTGTGATGACATTACATTATAGAGGTTAAACCAGTTGTTAAGTTTAGTGAGGTCCAGTCATGTGTACTGACTCTCCAACCATACATGGAGCAACGGTCCAATGACACGACAAAGTTAGCTAGCATGTTGTTGGAAATTGAAAAGCATTTGAAGATTGTAAATGCTTCAGAATTAGTCCAAAGGACTATTGATTCTTATTTTGTTTCATAAAAATAAAACGATTGATTTGATACACATATTTATATACGATAATTTTGCAAAACTCTCCCTCCATAATTGTAATGAATTTATATTTGTTAAGCATTCAAAAAGCTCCCTTTATAACTATTACAATGTTAACTCACTATAAATGTTAGGAAAATTTTACTCCAAAGCCTAACATTTATAGAGGGTGGACTGTACATTCTTTTGCCAAACTTCCAAGAGCTTCAACTTGAATGCACTCATTAGTCAATCTTCTCTTGCTTGTATTGGCCAATCAGAAGCCCTCCCCTCAAGCTCATTTCCAATGAATGGGGAGAACCGGCTACTACATTAAATACTCCTATTACTGTGGGGCCATAGTAATTTTCTAGAGCCCACGCTAATTTCCATAATGAGAATCAATGTGTGCTACAATAATTTCCAACCCACGCTAAATTTCTAGTAGAAAATTAGCGTGGGCCATGATAATTGTTTCCCTAGAAAATCAATGTGGGTGATTATTTTATTTTGTGTTATTTTTGTCCTATAACTAATATTCAATGTGTTGGTCAGAAGTCTTCATGAAGATGGGGGGGAAGACCCAGTGTCTTGGACCCATGTTAATTCCACCATGACTAGAAAATTAGTATGGCCCACACTAATTCCCCATCCACACTAATAGGACTATTTAGTGGGGCTATAAATGAACCAGTTGAGTTTGAAAATTAACTAGTTGAAGTTCAAGGCTTCAGGAAAATTACTGATCTCTTTCCAAGAATTTATAGAATATACTCCAATTCAATAAAGAAAAACTGAAAGATGTCAACGTGTAACCGGTTAGACTCGGAAACACTTGGATCTCAACCGATTATGTCCAAAAATCTCCCCAGACACTGCTCATTTCCCCCAGTGTGGTAATGAGGCCCTTATATATTTATTTATTTTGAGACAGAAGGCTGACAAGCCAACGCCAAAGCACAGGAGGCAGTTGACCACCTGGCAAGTTTTCCGTCAGGTAGAGAGGAGATTTCACAGCCGGGATTCGAACCGCCAACCTCTTCCTTGAGATTTGGGTATCCCTCCACCATCATCCGGTAGTTTAAGGTCGTCTCGGACCAAGAGGCCCTTATATATCACTCTCTGACTTCTGAGCTACTCAAAAACTGCATCAAATAATTGCATGGTCCATGTCCGTCAATTCCAATTTTTGATCTAAAGAAAGGATAGATCGGACAGGATACATACATACTGTAGTGCTATGGCAAGTTCAACACTTCACATGTGGAAATCATGTTACAATTTTCAGCCACGTCAACTTCTTCACGGTCCAATCAATAGTTATGGGACAGGTGGCACTCTCCCTGGTACTGTTCGTATGGCCATTCTGGAGCAGTTGGACCTAAATCTCATTGGCCAATTTGGAGTTGGTTTCCACTCTGTAGTAATCCCTAGTTGAAATCAACTTATGTTGGAATTAACTTATCAGCAAGCATGACAATGACAAACAGTGAGTTATTGTGATGATGTTTAACTTTTGGTCATGTGCAAGCTAGCACAGCATTATTCAGCGATGTGGGCACCCAAAATATAACAGTCAGATGTTGCGAGTTCAGTTAAAATCTAAGTCTCCCTGCACAACTTTTCGAATATCCAACTATTATCTTTCGAGGGTCCACTAAACGAGCACTAAATGTTGAGTAGTGTTATGATCTTGTTGCCAATTCTTTTGGGCATATGAAAGTCTGAGGTGGGTGATTCTCAAATTGATTTCATGAGAAAACCTTAAATGTGCCCAATTAATCTTCACATATTCATATGAGTGTGGAAAGTTGATGGCACAAAAGGCTCAAAGAATGGGCCCTTGGGACAGGAGCTATTGCCACTATTAGTTTTGAGTGATGGATGTGCTATCCAAGTCAGTTGATGCACCTTTAGCATGCATTATTTTTTAATATTTTTCAATACACACTTGCACGATGACTCATCAAAAGAAAAGGAGGCAGTAGCTTAGTCTCCAAGGCCCCTCTAATTTTCGACGCAATGTCCGTTTCAGAATATAGAATGTTCAGACTAACTTGACGATGAAGCAACACTAAAATTCACCTCGGTGGCAAAATCAAAATCAACTCTCTCTCTCTCTCTCTCTCTCTCTCTCTGTCTGTGCAGAGGCAGAATTGAAGACAAAGACAACAAAGCAGGGACAAAGTAGGATTGAAAAGGAGACATAAGACTGTAGCATGTCTCACACCAGCAACTCTAATCCTCTGTTTTGTTCATCAATATCCCAACCCAAGCAAGCCAATGTATTGGGGCTTTATATTTCAATGCTGAAGGAGATGCAGAATTCAAACCAGTTTTTTAGCCATCTTCTGATATCCTCCTAGTTATGATCTATTTGAAGAACCACCCAATCAAACAAACCTTATCTGAAGTTGCAAGTAGAAACGACGTGTTGAATTTCATTTCCGATGAATTTGATGAACTCCTTCCCTAGATACTAAAGGTTAGTACAACTTGTCAAGGACCATTGCCAAATGCAAAGAATTCCTACATTCTTGTTCCCTGAATTCAAAGCCATTCCTTCCACATGTAGAGAGGGGATTATCACATACGAGCGCATGTACCTCTCGTCCACCCAACTTAAAAACTCGACCTCCTATAGGTTTGTGGCCGATTTATCTCAAATGATTTGAACCAGACTATGTCGGGTCTTACTAATTCCGGCATTAGCTGCATGCTATTTCAGGGCTTTTATGTTGGATGATTGAGTGGTCCGCTCAAATGCAATGCTTCCCTCTCCCTTTGACACCACCTGCAACCATTACAATTGGTGACTAGTTGTCTTGCAAAATGATGGACCTCATTATTAATGAATGAGGTATGTGGTCACTTTTTACATGTCACGAACAATGTACCTTGTCAAACATATGTAAGCACTGTTTTTTTTTTTTTTGCTTCAACACGTCACATTAAACCCAAAACAGTGAGGAGGCTTTTCCCGTTACAATTAAAAACTTGAAAAAATGGATCCAAAAAACCAACAAAACAACAAGGTTTGATGGATTAGTGTCAACCCCGCACCAAGTGTCACATACACAACCTACATTGTCACCAACACGTCAGCCATGACAGCTCCTCCCTTATGACCTAACTCTAATTTTAAGGAGAGTATTGCACCCTATCGCCAACTTTAAATTTGGATACAACATACAAAAAGCCAAATAGCATTCTTCATTTTACATTGTGCACCCAACATGCAGATACTCGTAAAACTGGCAAAACAACAACAACAACAACAACAACACTGCTACTGTGTGTAAGCTTGACGTTGTTAGGGATTCCTTCGTGTCTATAGTGCAAATTATTCTACGAAGACTTCTACAAGTTTATGGTCTGCGCGGCTGATAATGGCAATCAAGCTCACTGAAAGCAATGTAACTACGTAGCTTGGTGCGTGTAATTTTGTGTCTGTTGACAAATGGACTGTTCCTGGATGAGACCTAAGCAGAAGCAAATTTGCTTCATTACAAGGACTCAAAGATACGAAAGGTCCTTGAGCAGTCTCCTTTCTTGGAAACACTACAGAAGAAGGGGCTACGAGATATGTAGTTTCTTTCTTCATTTCACGCCCTATGTATCTTATTGACCGTAAGTTAAGCAATTGACGTTTTTAGGGTTATCCTTGATGTATATAGTGCATCTCACAGGATCTTCTACAAGTAGATGGTCTCTGCCGATCAATGTGTTGTGTGCAGGTTATCTTTTTGGCAGACCTATAAATCGATAAGCACTTGACAGAAATGTAATAAGACATTGCTTCTTTCATTCTAGAATCAATGGCGATCGAGTTTGAGCTTACTGAGAGCAATGTTACCTCACCTCATGTGTGCAGTTCTATGTCTGGCGGTAGAAGCAAATTTGCTTCATTATAGGGACTCACGATAAGAAGGACCTTGAGCAGTCTCTTTTCTTGGAAACACTACGAAAGAAGAAGGGCTATGAGGCATGTAGCTTCTTTCTTCATGTCACGCCCTCTGTATCCTATTGACCATAAGTTAAGCGATTGAATTTTTTAGGGTTATCCTTAATGTATATAGCGCATCTCACAGGATCTTCTACAAGTAGATGGTCTATGCTGATCAATGTGTTGTGTACAGGTTATCGTTTTGAAAGACCTATAAATCGATGAGCACTTGACAGAAATGCATCATGACATTGCTTCTTTCATCCTAGAATCAATGGCGATCGAGTTGAGCTTACTGAGAGCAATGTTACCTAACTTGATGTGTACAATTCTATGCCTGATGACGAACTCACGTCATTGGATCAATACATCTCACGGATGAAACCTAAGCCCGACTAAGCAGAAGCAAATCACAGGGACTCAAAGATAAGAAACACCTTGAAGAGTCTCCTTTCTTTTTTGTAAAAAAGCCTACTTAGGAGGGGCTATGGGATATGTATAACCCTCTTTCTTCATATCACGACCTACTTATGAACCTTGTTGAAATTAAATAAATTTCACTGATTAAGGATATCCTTAATGTCTTCAGTGCAACCTACAGGATCTTCTACAACTTGACAATCTGTGCTGCTGATCAATGTGTTGACCACAGGTTTTATCTTTCTGACAAAGCCAATCGATGAACCTTTGACAGAATGCAAGGAGAAGGAGATCCCGAAGCCTTGAAGGATGATCTTAAATTAGAAGCAAGGACAAAACCCCAATCCACTCCACATGATTCTTAAGCCCAAACAATCCTCGTCGGGAATTTTTTAGATTCTCCCTGGAATCATCCTGCTCTGCTCCTCCTCTCCTCCATCTTAGATTGCAGAGATCCATCCTATTAAGTTCGTGCATTGCGCCTCTCTTAGGCCTCGCGTATCATGTGTGCAGTGCTCTGTCTCGCTCCTCTCCCGCTCCCTCTCCTCTCCCATATGCATGCTCTCTTCTCATTGGCCACAGCTAGAAAGGGTCTACATGGCATCCGACCTGGCATGTCGGCCGAAATCGGTAAAAAGTGTTCCACGATGCCTCTCCCAACACCAATGTTACGCATGCCCTCTTCTCATTGGCCACATCTAGAAAGTGCCTACATGGCATCCGACCTGGCATGTCGGATGAAAATCGGTAAAAAGTGGTCCACATGCCACAGGCGGGAGGCCAGCACATGTTGTGTGTAGTCTTATAGGGGGCCATCTTCCTCGGTGTTTCCTAAGAATCCTAGGGTTAATCTATTGGCTGGGACTGCAGACAATACACGTGGCATCCAATGTGGCTGCCTTGAAAGCATGAATTCAGGCGGAAGTTATCTAAAGACTTCAACTGGGTGAGGGATTCATGCGCAGATTTTATATGTGACCAGTTCTGGTGGAGAACGTGACCAAATTGCTGGGAAAAAACTACACTAAATTAGTCCTTTTTACTGTGGGCCACAGTAATTTTCTAGAGCCCGCGTTGACTCTTGTAATGAGAATTGGCGTGGTCACATTAATTATCAACCCACGCTAAAGTCCTATTAGAAAATTAGCGTGGGTCACGTTACTTGTCTTCATAACATTATTAAGTGCGTCAGTGTGTTCTCACGGCCCCCGGGAATATAAGCCGGGATGCCGTCAGTTAGCTCACATTTAGACTGAATGTGAGCTAACTCACGGCATCCCGTCTAAATGTGAGCTAACTGACGGCATCCCGGCTTATATTCCCGGGGGCCGTGAGAACACACTGACGCACTTAATAATGTTATGTTTTGAGAAAATTTATGTGGTTGATTATTTTATTTTGTGTTATTATGTATTGTATAACTAATTTTCAATGTGTTTGGTGGAAGTCTTCATGAAGACTTAGGGGAAGATCTGGGATCTTGGACCCACGTTACCTAGAGTTTCTTTTAATAACCTATGTATTTTTTGTCGTTTAAATTTTGATAATGAATTTAATCAAAGGAATATTATAACTCAATTTTTTTGCTGATTTTCATTGGAGATTAGGAATTGATGGACTTATTTATATTAACAGTATTTGTTATTGCTCTAGCCACTTTAGCATCTTGGCCAATTACCTAAAATCCACTCAAAACAACAATGAGCAATATTGAGGGAACGCCTTGGAAACACACACACACACACACACACAACATCAACAACAACAACAGGTTGATTCAAGAGGCCATCTTTTTTGCCTATCTTCCTTGGCCACTTGGGCATATTTGGCCCCATAGAGGCCGCCAAGGGTATATACCCAATAGGCTTCAATTACTTGTAGGCTTGCTAAGGGCTAAAGGCCGAATTCGAATAAGGGCTGGAAGAGCAAGTGAAAATAGGTAGCTTATAGGACCCCACTGTGGTTGAAGCGTAGATTGTTTTTAAGCATGAGCAATTAGCGCTCTTGCAGAAGGTTGTAGATGCAAGTTGGGAATAAATCATAAAAAAATAATTTAAAAAAAGTTGTTGTTATTATTTTTAAATGTTATAATGTTTGTGTAGATGATGAAAACTTTATGTGTTAATGTAATATTATTTATATCTTATTATAATTTTATTAAATTTTATAGATTAAATTTTTGTTTAGCATAATAATTATGTAATACACCACCCTTTGAAGTTGGTGAGAAGTTCATTGAAATGAACCTAGGGCAATGAGACGGTAACATAGGCTTTCTTTCACCTTGGTTTCAAAGTACGGCCATACCATGGCATGCCATACTAATGACCACACATTAGGTTTCAGACCCCCTAGTTTCGACACTAAGTCAATTCCCTAGCAATTCATCCGCTCTTCACATTCATCCGCTCATGAAGAACGAAATGTCTTAACTTGGTATTTACACTAGGATGGGCGAGCTACGAGGGAGATTTTGATAGAGTTATTGACCAATCGCGCTTTGCGAAACTCGTTCACATCGAGAGTCGTGCCACATTTGAGTATGGATTATTGACAAGCTCATTGCCAACCTCTTCTTCATCTTTCTTCTCGGCGGTGATAAGTTACGAGGCTTCCTTGATGTTTTGTGTGGTATTGCAATGTTTATCGTATTTAATGTCACATACACTATTTGCAAAGGGATACAATAAATCATCTTCAATCTTAGAAGTGGTATGTCCAATTGTTATCCACATGGCACTATTTGTTCACATAAGTCACTTTTTGGAAAACAAAAGGTGTCTTTTAAAACAACTTTGTATTGAGTGCGAAATGAGGAGTGAGATGAGGAGTGAGGTGGCAACTCAAGGTCGATCCACCACATGTAAGAGATTGTACATAATTTTTTTAATAGATGTGTTTTAACGTACTCTTATAAAAATTCTAACAACGTGATTATTATATTATTGTAATCGTGATTGAAATTTATGGTGATTCCACTTATAAGATGAAGTCCGGTATGATTTCTAAACTCATTTCTAGCTATGTTTACATCCATATATGTTGTGACACTAATTGAAAACATGTTGGCACTTAGTATAACCTATACATAGGTTGCATTCTAGGTCAAGTCATTCTACTGGGTTGTACCATAAACAATGTAAGGTAGAAATACCATAACCCGTGAAAATAAGGTGATTTGCATTGAAGATATGGTCTTACAATCATGAGATAATTTTCCAAGATAGAAGAGAAGGATTCATGAAGAATGCAAGTTGTTTCATATTTTTTTGCCCTATACAAAAAATTCTACAATTTTTCAAAGTGGAAAGTTGTCAAACCCCCTACTCGTTCACTAGATTCTCCCTACACCGAACACGGTAATCCGCATTTCCATACATAACATTACCTAAACCGGTTAACTCACGAGTACATTAAACATGATTAAATTTGGCTAAACTAAGTGTACATGCATTGAAGTTGCCAACCTCGCCATGATCGGTTTCAGAAATGGCACTTCATTATTATGACGGCAGTCTACTACACAGGTAGAGGATGGTTAACCAGTTTGGGCATTTCTACCTTACATGCCACCAAACACCATAAATGATATAGTCCCATGAACTGGGTGGTTATATATCTACATAGCGTTTGAAAATTCTTAGGTGGCACAACCGTCTAGTCGCCACGCAACACGTTGCAAACGTGGGGAGGTGCGTTTGAGGTAGGTGGGGAATTCAAAGCAAATGTCTTATGATGTGTTCCATGTTGATTTCCTTTTCTTGTGAATTTGAGATGTCTAGGTACTAACTTATACATGCACCTATATAGGATTCACAACACCGCCATCCTCCCTATGCTATCCCATTTTTCCATGTGGAACATGCGCGAAGAAATGGAGTGCAAATTCAACTATCATGCCCACTTTGCATGGGATCTTGAGTCGAGATGATGATGATCTCAAGCACTTGGTCTCTAAACCTCCTATTTATGTATCGGACATGGTGGAAGCTTGACTCACAATTCACGAGATCTCAATCTAGTACGACTAGGGATATAGGGGAAACCCTTAATGCCCTAAACGTCTTGAAATGGAACTCTCGCTTTGAGCCGATCAGATCTTGCTTATAGATATTTAGTTTTTAGCCGCTCTTTTTTCCCCTCCGAATATAACGTTACCGAGTGCTTGTTTACACGAAAGTCATTAGACTGTGGCTTTTTAGAACCTTTGAATTTCATTGCTTTAGAGTGTCATGGATCCCTGCTTTAAGTTTACATGAGGGTAGTTTTGGACCACAACCCATTACATTTTCAATGGATGAAAATTTTACATGGATTCTCACATGATAATGTTGGCCGGGATTGTAGGAAATGTTTCGGGACGGCTATTGAAGGTAGGCCTAATGGAATTTGCGGCGGGAATTTGGGTTTACACTGAGGGCTTGTGCCCTCCAAAAGACTTTGGCATGTATTCCATGGACTTCTCTATGGTCATCCAAAAAAACGGGGTACCATGATCGTTTAAGAACCACGGCCTAATACCGTTGGTGTAACATGCCCTCAGTTGCCTTGGCATGCTCTGTGGGCCTAGAGATTAATGGTTGGTTAACTATGAAGTCATGTTTGTGTTATAAATCTCAAGATGTCAATTTGATCACTTTGAATATAAACACATGCCAACATAATTGAAGTAGAAAGAAAACTAGCTCACCCTAGTGAGCAATCTTATGAAAGTAGTTGATGAAATTATCTATCACCTCCAAAAGCTTGATCTTAAGAATTCATGTTACGTTATTCATTATGTCTCATGACGTTTTCACATCTCAAGAAATATTTAGACAGTTTGATCATCTCAAGATCATGTTTGTGCTTGCAACTTTCCATCAACCTATTTGTATTTACACCCCAATCACATGGAGTTTTCCATCAAAACAATCTGATTTTGTGATGAGTTAGCTCGTAAAGGACAAGGAACTATTCGAAGATGTGATACAAGCATGCTTCTAAGAGTTTTTCAAAGCCATGTCACTACCCAAAAGAAAAAGGAAAAGGAAAAGGAAAAGGAAATAAAGAAGTTGTGAGGCACCACCAAAAGATCTTTCATACAATTAAGATTTTAGTCATGAATATGTTCTTCCATATTGATATTAAAACATGTGCTCCATAAATTCATCATAAACATAAGATCTCGTTCATTTTATGGAAATCCCATTTCATTGAGTATAATCTTACCTATCATGTAGTTATGAGAAGTCTCTAGCATTTTATGTCCTTCAAATGGCAAAGTTGTCGAAATGTCTTATGGAACATGAACACATCATAAAGCATATTGAATAAACATTGATGGGTTCTTGTGTTCAAGATTTTTAAAATCACAAACCATTTCAACAACTAAAAGAAAAATAAAATGGAAAAAAAAGGAAAACACAACAAACAAAAAAACTACTTGGTTTTGAGCAAGATTTACCCAACACTTTGCCATAAGTTAGGGAGATGTAGGGATCAAGGGTTCACTAAGATAGTACCTAGCTAGCAAGGTGGCAAGTGGCAAGGCATCAAAACCCTTTATACAATGGTCAAAAGAGAGGTCTAAAGCGGTAGAGCCAAAACTACTTTCGAGTCCATGGGTCTTGGTGTTTGGACCCCACAAACAAGACCTCTAGCTTTCGGCAATCCTAAGCAAAGTCTACGAGGTACTAGGCTTAGGATCCCACGAGATGGATGATTATACCTTGTCAAAAACGCGCCACATAAAGATCCAACGGAAGCACCACCAAAGCATGCACCATGGCATCATGCCCCCATCCTAACACACTAGAATCGGTTCCTTTGGGGGTGGGGGGGGGCAAGTATTAGTTCTTACCAACTTCACTTAGCTTAAGTAGTTGAAGACCCTTGGCCCATACTTTACACTTATTGAATTCTTTTTTTTTTGGCACAAATCGAAATTTTCAATTGCAGAAAGAACCCAAAATACAACCAACCCAACTAAAACCACGTATTGAATTCTCACACTTACAAGATTAATAAAGAGGTCACAATGGCAGTCTACCTCCTATAATTTAATACATATCATGTCCCCATCCAAACACACTAGAATTGGTTCCTTTGGGGGTGGGGCCAAGTATTAGTTCTTCTCAAGGGTGGAAAAAACCCAATTATTTTTGGCCGATACATTGGGTTTTTGGTTTTAATGCAAAAAATCCAATTTCTGCAAATAAAATCATAGTTTTATTCCAACCGACAGTTACCCAACATTGGGTCCTCTGCCCTATAATCTCAACTTATCTGCAATAAAACCGAATAAAATCGGGTTTTGTTGGACCTGAAATGATTTTGGGGGGGGGAGGTTAAAAAAAACTATGAAAAACCCAACTGTAAAAAACCGCATGGTGCCAACCTTGGTTCTTCTTAGCAACTTAACTTAGCTTAAGTAGTTGAGGCCTTTGACATTGAAGACCCTTGGCCCATACTTCACACATATTGAACTCTCGCTCATACAAGATTGATAACAAGGTCACAATGGTACTCTACTACCTCCTATAAGTCGATGCATAATTAGGAAATTAGTAGTACGCGGGAGGAGCCCCGGCCATTGCCCAAAGGGAGTCCCGATAAGCATGGGCACTCGTCCCTTGCCCAATAAGTAAGAGTCAACCCCACCTTCGAGCCTTCACTTTCAACAAGTTCGTTGGCTGCCAACTTTTAAGTTAAGTTAGGGCCCACGGTCCTCCCAAAAACTCCATTGAAAGGCGAGGCCCGAAACCAAGTGCGGTTTCTTGCACTCGAAGGTATGTATACTCCTCCCAAAGACTTCCGCCACGTACGCGGAACAAAGACAGCCTGTTCACTTGCTTTTTGTATTCCATATATTTGGGATCACGGAGCGGGCTTCAGGAGTCTAAATTAGGTCAACTAACGACACTAAATTTCCCAACTAAATTAGCACATTGAATAAGGTGGGGTTTAGGGTTTAGGTCCGGGTCCCCGCTAAGAAGAAAACTTGGGGTCCAAAACACCCTCTTAAATCGATTTTCGGCTCGAGATTGGACCCGAGGTTGAAGTGTGGTTCTAAATTTGGGTGGAGTGTTTCGTTGAGTTGGGACCAACGGGGTTTGGAGGGAAACTAGTAGTGCCACGTAAGCAGCAGTTTCGTTTCTAATACTTTGGACTTGGGTCCTAGTGTAAACCCATGGGTTCGAAGTTTTACTCTCGACGAATATGATTGTTTGTTTTTGGAGTTTTTTTGGTCTTGGGCCCCCGTGTTCATAACATTATTCAGATCCATAACAGTGTTTTGTGGGACTGACAATATTATGAGGAATATTTCATCATTCAGGCTAAATGTGATATCCTGCAAAATATTGTCAGTCCCACAGAACACTGTTATGGATCTGAATAATGTTATGTTGAGGTCTAAGAAACTTTGGGCATTGAATAGGTAGGAAACAAAAAAATATTGATAGACAATAAACAACCATGTCTATATGATGCTACTAAGCATGTAATTGAAGCTAAATACACCAAGTTGTCCAAAACATCCTTTAATGGAATTTGCTTTCAATTGAAGATTGGACCCAGGCTTGAATATTGGTTCCAAATTAGGAGATCGTAGCATATTGACCAAAAGATGGGTGTCTCTCGAACCGAACTCGAATGTCATTTGTGATGCTTACAGTGGCAAATGAAGCTTTCCTCCTCCCCCTCAAGTCCAAGTGACCTCATTATGAAATGCACTTCATAACACTATTCTCCTTGAAATTAAAACGCACCATCTAACATAGCTTGCACATCGATGTGTTTTAAACATAAAATTATCTCCATGTAGAGGGGGGAACAAACAATGACAAAGGTGTTGGTCTAGAGCACTTTCTCGCCAATAGGCAACCCCTCAAGTCGCTTGGGACAAATTCTAGTTTGCCAAAATATAGTAAGCATTATGTAAATAGTCTTCTTAACTAGACACCTATATTTCAATTGTATATGAAAAACCTTGTAGTTGAGAAAAGACATCTAAAAACATGTGTCACAATGGACTATGTGCTCAAAATATAGACACCACTGTAAGTTTAACAAATAACATGATTGGGAGAACCTATGCGATCACTCAATGAGAAAAACAAAAAAACAAACGGTCTTCACTTTTACGTCCTATAACTTATACACCTCGTCTCTATCTTGTTAAAACTTTAATGGACCACATCCGCTAATTGCAATTGGTAGCGAGACGAGTAAATATCGATCCCGTCAAATGGTCAAGAATGTACATGGAGTTGGAAGTGCCAACAATACGGCCCCGAATACCTTAAGTTCGTGGGAGATGCCCATGAGCTAACTTGTCAACCAAGAGTCCCAAATCAAAATGTGACATGGAAATGGTTGTCATCACGTGCCTATCATGACTCGTGTACCGCCATGCATTTTCTTTTGTTGGTATTTTGAACAAGTCTTCTTACAATCGACACAAACTTGAACCTCAAGCACGATTTCTTCCCAAGCAATAGGAGGTTCCGTGGGTCATATCCCCTTGAATTCCTTTCACTTTGTCGGCTCTTTTACAAAGGGATCTCCAAATGCAAGTTAGCAATTTGTTTGGGGATTCTATTCATATTCAAGCAAAATGGGAGCAAGGCTTAGTACCATAATCAAAACATGTTTGAGTTGCATGTTGCAAAGTTGTTGATAAGATTGCACATGTGAACATGATTAGGATAATACCAAAATTTAATCTCTCTTGCTTTCTATGACATGGTTCTATATTGACACTGCCCATAGATTTGAATTTACTGTAAAGTTCAAATCTCGAAAAATTAAAATAAAATAAAATGCAACATCGGCCAATCTGACGTGAATTTGAGCCCGTTGGCCCTACCATGTTCAAGAATTCTCTTGGTGCAGGGTGGGGTTTATTGCCTACCTTGCGGTGGGTGGTCTCTTGTTTGTAAACATATATGAAGTAAAAATACATTATATTGATACCTATTTACTATGTGGGGGGGGAGTATTGGTTCTTGTTTATTGTTGAGTTTTCTCTTATTAAGTACTAGGTATGTGAGGTATTTGATGGCTATTTGGTGGATGGTTTTCATTGTTTTTTTATAAGTGATGTGGGGATATGTAGGTTCTCAAGGAGTTCTATGCTTCTTGTGTGGATGGCTCCCCTTACCCCTGCGGTGATCAAATCTCGAAATACGATGCGGTTCACTTCAACGTGTTCTTTATAGAACGGGTATTAAGAGCTCTCATATGTATCGATCTTTGACCGTTGAATTGGACATGTAACATAGGGCTTTGAAAACGGACAAGGGTTCTTGAGGGCACTACTATTGGGAGACGACTATGCTTGGGACGACTATTTTCAAGCAACCGGGTTAATAGTAAACCATGTAGTTGTCCAAGGTGTTCATGTTGACCCTTGTCAATCTATTTCGACCTTAGTAAAGTATGTGATACGCAATGTCCTCTAGGATCTAACCATGTATTGCACAATGTTAGAATAGGTGCACTCGTTTTGCACCTAATAAACCAACACCATCACTAGAGTCCTTCATTTCCCGCAATCTTTGTGTCTACGCATTCTAGACTAGGCATGTGACAATTGCGTACATATTAGACCTATTCACACTTTCCTTTATCTCATTTTGAATATATTTGAACATGATTTTGTTTTATAGTGTGTGTCATTGTTGGGTTGGTATCGTCTTTACGCATGTATCTTATGACTATGCTCTATAAACCCGCCTCGGAGTCACATATGAGTTTACAGTTACGATCAAGGTGAAAGCATCCCTCGTTCACACCAGCTCTCTCTCTCTCTCAGAGAGAGAGAGAGAGAGCATGTGATGGACACCGGCTCGGTGACTATATCATTCAACATAAATATATTCCAATTAACAAACTACAATGGATTTTCCTCTTGGCTTCTAATAACTTCACAAATATGTGCATTAGGTTGCCTTTGCAAATAGATTGCCTCTTTACCCATGCAAATTACCCTAGATCAAAATCACATCATAATTTTTTTTTAATTTGTTAATCTATCCATATGCTAGCCACAATAGGGGTTTTTTTTCCTCTCCTTTTTCCCTCTCATGCAAAGAGAAGGTTTGTTGAATTTAAACGGATGACCTATAAAAGTTTGACTTGGAAGCTCGGTTGCCCTTTGGAATTCTTTTCCATGTAGGTAACATACTATCATGGCATTATTTGGTGAGTACCTTTGCTAACTCTGTACATTGTAGTATCGTAAACTTCTATCAATTACAACATTGGTGAGTTGGGCATGGAGAACCACTTGAAACCATAATTTCAAGTTTAAGTTACTTTTGAGAGAGTATTAGAAATGTAAATTTTCCAAACTCAAACTTCAAGTAAGTTGATTCGATCACAATGTTACACTTATATTGTAAAGTTAATGGAGTGAGAGGGGTGGTTTTTTTTCCGCGGCCAAATCATCCTCTGGTCATAGACAGAAAGTACCGTCCATCCATGTATATAGATACATGCACTTCTTTTGATGTTTCCCAAAATATTTCTTATATGTCAATAAAGTATGAGCACCAAAAGTTGAGTAAATGATAAAGATGAATAAATCATTTGTTGCCCAAGAATGATCTCTAATATCTTACTATACAAAGCATATATCATGGAAATCCTCTACATAACATTATTCAAATCCATATCAGCGTTCTGTGGGACTGGCAGTATTTTGTGGAATATTCCCTGATATTTCCCACATTCAGACTGATATGGATCTGAATAATGTTATGTAGACCGCCATAATCAGGGATTACAAGATTGGGTGGCTCCCACACATTAAACCTTGATTTGAGCATGTGGCCAAGATTTAGCTCGCTTCAAGAGGAAAACCTAAAATGCCCTCGTTATATATTTCTCAAAGAAAAATAGGAGATTATTATTTCTCCACCTAGTAAGCATGAGGATCCCCGACTCTACCTTGCTCCATTTTTGTCACCTAGCAAAATTTGGAATACATCATGGCAAGCTACAAGGTTCTTTCTAAGCTAAGTATTTGATAGCAACTGGTGTGTGTTGCTTGTCCTTAATTTTTGATGCATTCTTTTTGGGAGACATAAATAGCAATTGGGTAAATTGCAAACACATGTTGTACATATGCTAGCACTGTGTTGTTATGGGTAGATGGGCACATGTGAAGTTTACCCTTCCTAAAGGATTTGCATTGGAGCAATTAATCAAGACTACAGTAGCAACAACGGCAATAATAGAAACAAATGTTTAGCTACAAAACTCTTATTGTCTTCTTGTTTGTAATAGTGTTTGTTGAAAAACATTCTAACATGTTGCCGAGGTTTTAATATAGCTTAGGATCCCACCCACCCAAGTATTTTGTTGGAAGGGAACCATGATTTGCTTAGGGTTGCTAAAAACTTGTTTTTACCTCAAGTTGAAGTTGACTTTGAGTCTAGCCTTTGTTTCAAGGAAGTTTTTGCTATTGGGGTGCAAGCATCGTAAAGTGGACCAAAAAAATGCTCCCGTATCCTAAAGCCATAGTTTTCTTGGTCAAATGCCAAAAAGTAGTAGCAAAATGTTGTTTGAATGGTAATCTCTATTGTTGTGTTAAGTACCCAAATGTCAAATACCAAGATGAGATCTTTAAAACTTATCATGAAAAGTAATGCTCAAAAGCAAATGGCTAGTTTTGGTTATGGACATAAATCTCATGACCTTAACTATTTTTAACTTAATTTTTTGTTTCATAAGATTTCCTTGAATTCATTATACAGTTGAAGTCATCATCAAATATTTATGTAGAAAACCATCAATTCAATGTAATTTTATCATACTTAAATTTTTTTTTTTTGACAAATACTCGTTCAATATCACCACTTGCATCGACTTCTAAAACATGTAGATTGTTTTTGAGATTGTTTTTTGTCAACATAAATTGCTTGGCTTTGTACATTAACATGTTTTAAAAACGTTGACGATCCTTTTTTTCACAAAATTCAAAGTTAGTATATTGTTTTGAATCACTTTCACTTACACATGTGCAAGGATCAAGAGATGTCCACTTGCACCCTACTACATCTGAAAGCTTTGCTAAAAACTTTCAAGTTGTCATGGCAAGACCAAAACTCTCTTTGTCACTCATTGAATGAAACCATTGATCGGAGGAGAGAGTCGTGGCCGTTCGATTCACTTTCCAATAAGCACAAAATGCAAAAGATGCCATCAAAAAGGGGAAAAAAACGACATGGAACCTCCGTGGCGTGGAGTGCATAATGGTCGATGATGTTTTATTACTTATTGTATTCATACACCACACCTTGACCTAGAAGGTGGTCCCCAAGTCAAAGTCTCGGGGAAGAAGGAGACGCCATAATTTTCACCGTTTAATGAACAAAGTTTCACCTAGGACCTTGTGGCTGTGCCACGAGACCATCACCCCTTTAAATGACATTTCAAAAGAAATGGCCTCGGGCCGATCACACCCCCTTACGTTTCGTAACCACGTGCGAACAAAGTTTGCTACCCCTGTTTTATATGCCATAGATAATTTTTAAAATTATGATATTTTTCCTACATATACATAATCATTGATAATATATTTTTTATATTTTTTGAAATTTTTAGTCATCTTCATTTTTGTAGTAATTTTTTTTCATTCAATTATGTGTCGTTCTAGTTGGAAACGGTATGTTTTATATTAAAAAAAGATCATCGAATTTGGTTGCCCTTTTTTTACTATGTAATAGATATTGTGTATATCTACTCATGCAAAAAAATTGATAAAATTTTGACCCATTTTGGTGATGCTTTAGCAAAAAAGTAGGTTTTTTTTGTTCACATGTGGTGTTCAACTTGACAATTGAGTGCACCCCCAAGGAAACGGCTAGCCCTAATCGAATATGTGGGAGACCGAGCAACTAAATCTCACAATTTTTAGCATTTGGGTTAACTTTATGCATGTTGTTACATCATTCTCATGGTGCACTTCACATAACCCTTAAAGTCTTGAAGGGTGTATATATATATGGCACAAATTGAAAATTCAATTGCAAGAAAGGAACCAAAACACAACCACCTCAGGAGAACCAGCACAACCTGAGGAGAAATCGAGAAATAATGCCCATCTGAGGTTTAATCTTCCACGTGACCACTGAGTTGATACGGGTCATAATAAGACCTTTGACCCCCCAGATCAAGTCGAAACAATAACAATATTTATAAATCGTGTTACGATACAACATCTAGAATGGTAACCTGATAATCATCACATAAAAGAAGTTGAATAGCACCATGAAGGATCACATCCACGTGGTTAGAAATACAAGCATGTTGATGATCACCCCGTAATGTATTTAGAAGTGTAAGCATTGGAGATTCATCTTTAGCACGAATCTTATTTTAATATGGTTGGCTCACATTACAAATACTATAGATTGGTGGAAAGTTGGAATCATAGTTTATATTTGAAGTGATTAATGTCTCTTGAGATGTGAGTACTCCACGAGGTTTGAAGGAAATCATGACCAAAATTTCACCGTCCACATAACTTCACGATCGAGTTTTGGAGATAATTAAAAATCTTGACGACTATCTATGAGAAGCAAATTTTTAGATTTTAGACTTTTTATTTTATTCTTCAAGAATTGTTCATATGGGATTAAAAGTCACATTTTGGGACATGTAGGCCATTATGGGCTGAAACTAAGAGCATGCATATGTAACCGCTTTGTTAGCATCATGAAGATTACATAGGAAGAAACAAATCCATTCTACATTTGTCCCTCCAACCACCCACACAAACAAAGGCAACCATGAAGACGGGGAAAAAGAAAGAAAAAAGAAGGAGAAGAAGAGTTCGAATACTTTCTACAAGCTAAGTGCATAGACCAATCTATGAGAAAGTTTTCTTGGACTAGGACCAACAACATAACATTACTCAAACTCCACCAATCATGAGCACAATCCGATCATCCCATGTGACACCCTAGAGCAAGAGCAACATCGTGAATAAGAATTTACATTTGTTCCAATTCAACTTTTAATATAATGTTGATGGCTTTGATTTGGAAAATTCCTCAAGAAGATCATCATGCACAATAATCACACACCCACCAAAAACATTGTACATGAAAGTATAAGATTTTCAAGTGCATTCATAAGGGGGTGGTAAAACATGTCATTTCCAAGTTTGTTGTTGATCCATTCCTATTGGGTCTCACTTTATCAAATTAGTATCTTTGACCCCAACTTAGAAATCAAATTGACTAGAAACATTAATATATATATATATATATATATATATACAATACATCTATGCATTTTCATCCTCTCCCCGGTAGGTGTGGAGCAAATAAATTGGTAAATTTAAGGAAGATGGGAAAAATAGTGTAAAAGGAGTTCACTTGGAGCTAGTTTTTTAGTTGACATGTGAGAGGGAAGACCATAGTCAAGGAGATTGGAAACATGAAGGATTTGAAGGGACTATGGTTTGTTTGGAGAAGGTGCAGCCTTAGAGATTAGCACGTGCACTATTGTGATTAAGAGGCTATTTTCTTTAGGAGAAATAGAGAGTGTTATTTTGATTTTCATCTCAAACTTACGAGGGTTTTTGATAATAGTCTTGGAGAATTGATTACATTAATGTAGGACCAGGGATAGATTGTTTGCAATTAGGCTTATCCCATTTCGCAAAGGTTTGGGACCTTGTGAAAGTATTGGAATGGGAGAGAGTCCTCTATTCATTGTTCGTTCAATCATCAATTATCGATTTTGACCTTGAACTTTAAATCCGTTTCAATACATTTGAGAATTAAGTCATGTGACAATAGTTTTGGGAATATTTGGTAAACTTATTTACTCTTAGTGATTGAGAGGATAAAGAAAGTGTGTCTCTTCGGACCATAGCTTGTTTATTGGCCTTTTTTGAGATGAAGTCAACTTAGTAGTTGTGGAAACCACTTATACATTCAAATCATGCAATTATACTATGTGCGAAGCAGGTTGAGAACTTTTTTTTTATTATGAGTGGTTATACTAGCATGGCAATATTCTCATCAATGATGCGAGGGATTAAAAGTTAATCGTGAATCATACCTAAGGATAATCATGAAGTTGGAAAATACTTATGAGTAGAAAGGATTGTCGATATGTTGGAGAATTGAATCAAATGGAAAAGATTGAATAAGACCATGGAATGATTGAGCAAGGATAGAAACTGGATTCCCCCTTGTGAATTGATGAGCTAGGGTTGCTCATCAATTTGTGCAGATCCTTGGTAAACTTTATGAAGACTTATGGTCTTCAAACAAATAAGCATAAATTGGCCCCAAAGTAAATATGTTAAAAAAGCGAAGTTTTTGTTGTAGTACATAGATATTGTGATTCAATATACATGTGAAGTCTTGGGAATCGGAAGTTGAAGTTGTACAAACCATAGTCTCGGCTAAAAGAATACGCCTTGGGTGAATCCTACAACCTTTGAAAGGATGGGGTAATGAAAGATTAGGAGGGGAAAGGCCATTGAACACCCAGGTGAAATAATTTCAAGACAATTACATTTCAGAATAAAATAATTTGAATGAGTGGAAATGAATGGTATGCTTGTCAAGTTAAAGTATTAAAACAAGAAAATTATATAATAGTCGGAATCCAAGAAGGAAAAAGGTGAAGACCCCATAAGAAGTATATGGTCTTCTAACTTTGATGGTGTGTGGGATTATATTTTACTAAGTATTTTCTTGGGGTTCTTCCTATCCAAAATCTAAACTACAATCACAACACTGATGAAATGGATTCCATGGGCGACAACACTCCATTTCGGACAATTGTTTTTAAACTTACAGTGTTTACAAAGAATCTTTGATTTGTTAATTCACAAACGGAACAAAGTTCAAATGACTTGTTATGGTGAGTTGCGACTTTCAAGCAGTACCCTAATCTTGTTAATGCCGATGCACACCTTGGGTATGTGGAATGGCCACACACACATAAACAACTAGGGATTGCCACTTTGAAGAAAGGGGTCGCCGCCCTAATGAAAGAGGGGTAAATGATTGATTTGACTTGGGGGGGGGGGGGGTCGAAGGCCTTATTGTGACCCGGAGTAACTTAGTTGTTACATGGAAGGATAGGCCACATAGGAGCATTATTTCTTGATTTCCACTCGGGTTGCGCTGGTTCGACCAGGTTGGTTGTATTTTGGGTTCTTTCTACAATTGAATTTTCAATTTGTGCCAAAAAAAAGAAAAAGAAAATATTGAGGGGTAAATGCACCACCTACCTACCAAATTTTGAAATATTTACCCGTCTTTGGTTGTTTTTACGTTTTCCAAAATTTTGTTGTAGCAATGTGATATTTTTGCCGGAATTAAGGGACGGGCATGACCATAAAGTAGTGGCGGAAGATCTTGTGGAGTATAAGATGGAGGGGTCCTAAGACTATAGCCGAGGAGGCATCACAATTTCTCCACAAGTACAACATCGAATTCTATTCCATTCATGATATAATAATCCCCATACGTGTAAGATAATAGTGGATGTATCTTAAAATCAATAAAGTGACCATGTAAAAGTGTATAAAAAGCACAATATGTTGTGAAGATAGTACTTTCTAGCAGTGAAAGAGGTTTGACTGGGATGGATGACCCTCTTATATTGCTTTATCAAAAGAAAATGCCTACTTTGTTTTGGTTCCTCCAAATTTTAAGTTGACCAATGTATAGGAAGGCGTGGTGGGGTATTGGTGGTGATCGTTATGTCTCCGGTGCATTAAAGATGTGTTGCAAGGAGATCATGTGATGGCATCAATGGAGATGCCCTAATTAACATAGCACACTCAACCGCAATGGTAAATGTTCATGGCGAGAGACAATTGTTGCATAGAATCGTACCTCTCATCCATCCATGTTAAATACATGCCCCCTTATTGGTTCATGGCTACTTCACCTCAATCATGCAACACGAGACTAATCGCTACATTAGATGATGCCAAAATGTGGAGTCTTTGATGCCAAATTCAATGTCAAATCAAACCTAGAATGTAACCTCCAAATGATACGTGGTTTCGGGATGTTCAAGTTGGTTGATTGAGAGATACACATATGCAATAATCCCCTTTCTCAAGTATCCACTACTGATGGTGGGTATACACTAGGGTCAAAGATCAAAGAATCTCCAAATTCAAACAATGATATTGGGTCGAGAGCAATGACTATGGTATTGGGTCCAAGGTATAAAAATAAAAATAAATGACCAACGTTAGGCATCCGACGTTAATTTGAGCCTATTGGCCCTACCCTGCTCAAGAATCCTCTTGGTGCAGGGTGGGGTTTACTGCCTATGTTGCGGTGGGTGGGCTCTTGGCTTCCTACCTAGCTAGTTTTTTTTAAAATAAATTGATCAAGTAGAGAGAAGATTTCATAGCATGAATCAAACTGCCAACCACTCCATTCGAAAATGGGTACCTCTCCACTATCACCCAGTAGTTTAGGGTCATCTCGGACCTAGGTATGAAAAAATGGAGTGGGGTCAATGTGACATCGGTATCCTACCAAATCTCAACAATCCTCATCCAGGGTGGGGTTTACTGCCTACCTTGCGGTGGGTGGGCTCTTGGCTTCTTACCTACCTAGCTAGTTTTTTTTTTTTTTTTTTTTGGTGGTGGTGGTGGTCAAGTAGAGAGAAGATTTCACATCATGAATCAAACCGCCAACCACTCCATTCGAAAATGGGTACCTCTCCACTATCACCCAGTAGTTTAGGGTCATCTCGGACCTAGGTATGAAAAAATGGAGTGGGGTCAATGTGACATCGGTATCCAGCCAAATCTCAACAATCCTCACCCAAAAAAACACTCCTCCTAATTGAAAAACCAATCATCAAGCTTGAGTCCAATCTTCAGTCTTGAAAATAAAATCCATCAAGGAGTGCTTTGACCCCTCCCATACCATGATGGAAACCCACCCCCAAAACAACAACAAACAACAACAAGTGCAACTCCCACACCGACAACCACTCCCAAATACGAGTCGCCAAGACCACCCACTCATAAAACTCATATACTTATCAAGGCTTTATTATACGCGTGTGGCCACGGCACGCCAAGCCCGGCTCGTCCAAAATTCTCTTGTGGGAGTATCTTAAGCGAAGTAGTTGTTGTTATTATTATTATTTCTCCCAATAATAAGGGTCCGACTCGAGCTCAAGTGACCCATAGTAGTCATATATACTACTCCACCATTGGCTCCGCCAAGCATGGCACCCGACTCCAAAGACTGAAGAATTACGTATAGGGTATAACTTTTAGTGAGGTTTCCAATTCAAGGGGGAGGGGTTTGACCGGACACAATTTAAAAGGAAGCCGCACGGTAAGCTCCCTTGAAGCGGCTCGAACTTTCCTTACACTCGCCCTTTGACCCTCCTACTCCCTTTGACATCGTTGGTGTTTTGGGGGGGGGGGTACGTTGCTTGCCCTAAACTTAAACTAAAAGTTAACGAAGTTGCAAGGAACCCGCCGAGCCGATCTAGTCAGCAACAAGCAAGCGATGATGTCATCGCATCATTTCGTGTGTATAAGAAGATAAAATTTCTCTTTTGAGATGCTTGTGTGTAGCTCCTCTTAATTTGGGTAAGAGGTATTTAAGGTAGATGGGTCTTAAATGGTTGTTTTTGTCCAACTAGCCCACTTTCTCCTAAGTGGTAGGTAACCCATTCCTGACCAGTTAAAAAGCAATTTAGCATATGTGCGGTATACACATTGTTAGCTTTTATATTACGTAGGATTTGTGTAGTAGGTTGGATGTTGTTGGGTGACCTACCAAGCTGGTTGTCAAGCCCATGTGGCCAGTAGGTTGGCCCCACGAATAAAATTAAACATGATGAATTTTTTCAAGTATTTTGTCACACGTGTTTGTCATTTTGTGTCCAACTTTGCAAAGTGAACAATATTCATGTTTGAGTATTATTCACTTTGGAAGAGTGGACCGTATAAGAGGAGAATCGTTATGCTTTATTCGTAGCAGTAGGGGAGCAACAACCTAGTGTTGAGTAATGTTATGGAGTATCACAAGATTAATCAACTTTAATCTAGTGAACATCATGAATTTTGGAGTCGTCATAGAACATCACTGGCTCTATTCGAATAATGGATGGTAGAGTCTCATATTAGTGGATATTTAATTTTTTTGGAACACGTGTTGAATATAAGCTTTGTTATTGGTTGTGACTGGATGCCGTGAGCAGGTGGGGAGAGGGGGGCTAGAGTGTAGGTTCTAAGACAAGTCGCAAGTTGCCACTCGCCGGTGGTATTGTAACTTTGGAGACACCCATCTAATTGTTGATTTTAGGTTGTGGCCGGGCCTGGGATTCAAATCCCATGTATTTGTGTTGGAATCCTAGGCCCATGTCCCACGGGCACAAAGAACACCCCACCCTCTTTGTGTAATGTTATGTATGATGCTATTTCAACTTCAAGCTAGACCAATCCTATATGTTATTTCATAATAAACATGACAAAAAATAGAGGGACTTGAAGAAGATTACCTTGGATTGACACAGACAAGCTAGCCTACACCTAATTTTTCCCATTCACATAGGTTTGTCCACCGTACACTTGTCCTCACATTGCAATGTATGAACAAGATTTATATTAAGCTTATGGATTGTCATGAATTATCGAGAGTGATTTATGCATCACTAGTTGTATGTTTAGGCCCCGTGTCGTAGGTAGACCGTGTTAAAGAACGTTATGGTCCACACCCATTGATAGTGTTTACCGTTAAGACGAGTCAATATTCTTCGAGGTCCCTCTCATTATCAAAATGTCCATTTTAGGAGTTCATGTAGGATTAACACCGACTCGATGTAGTCTTAACAATATACAAATTGATGTTGGTCTAGTTCATGGTACATAACATTAAGTAAGAAACATCAATGCTTTTTATTGTTCTATTATGTTGAGAACTCCAAAATATAGCCTACCACCACTTTTGACCTAGTGATAGACCTAGTGACAATCAAACATTTATCAATCTTGCCCGTTTAATTGGTCCTTAAAGCGAAGAGATCATTTCAATTGTCACAAAGCGAGCAAGAAAGCATACACAACTTGAAAACATCGCATCTTGTCAAGAACCATGAGTGGTTGTTACTACGATACTTATAAAAATTTAAAAATCAAAGAAATCAAAAATCAAAAACATTTACCTTGGTAAATAGGAACATGGGTGGTGGGTGTTAATGTTATGTATGCAATATGAAAGTCCCTTAACTTAAAGCATGTTTATATTAGTGACCAATGACCATGACGACCGCTTTTAGATTCTCCTAGTGGTTGAGAAATGAGTGGTGGTCCCACTTCATTTTACACAAGATTACCAAAAATATAAGTGACTATGTCAAAAAATGGATGAGAAAGTGACATGGAAATGACATGGAATCCTACGTGTTCATAAATGAAAATTGTTTGATGAGCATTTGAATGTTGCAGCAAGAGAACCCAAATGTCTTTTGAAAAACACATTTTTAATAGTATATATTTTTATTTTTATTTTAATAAATATTTTAAAAAGTATTGTGGGTTTCTCTTGGTCGTGGTATTTGGACTATTTACCATAACCACAAGAAAGCCTAAATCAAAATTTCTCTCATGGGCCTTATTGGTCATTGTAGACACCCTTTGTAATGAAGAAAAAAACAAAAAAATCTTTCTATTGGCCTCGCCAAATAGTGGTCGAGTCAAATCCTCCACAATAAATAGGCACTTCACTCTATGAAATAAAGGTCAATTTATAATATTGTGCTAAATAAATATGTATATGTTTTAGATTCAAGAAATAAAACAATAATCCACAAGGGAAAAAAGGCCCAATGATAGTGGAGGAGGTTCTTCAACTTGGAAAGTCCAAAGAAGGGAGCCGGCCCCAAAAGAGAGGGCCCCAAAATTCAATTGTATAACATACTAAGTTAGGGAGCCAACACGAGGAGTCTTCTTCCCATACATCAAGAAACTTAAGTTAGAAACATTCCATCATTTTCCATGTTTTGCATTAAGTTAGGATTAAGGCACACCGTGGGCCGGAAATCGCAAAGATGGTGTGGATGATAGCGGAGTGCACAATCGTAGTATATAAGTGGGACACTAAAGAAATATGCACAAATCAAGGGTAGTCCCGATTCTCAAGTCTTTCTATCATTTGAATCGTCATATTGATATTAGCCGTTATCTCATTTGAAAGGTCAAAGTATTATGTATGTCAGACGTCATCAAGGGGGAATTAATGCATATAAGCAAATCTCTCATTCATTGAACATTAAAACCTTGGAATAAAACACATCTTGGAATTACTTTTTCAAGTTGATTTGAAATTGGAATCAATTTTATTGACCTTGGATCACTATGGGATTTGTCTAGTTCAAGTCATTTGAGATGAATTGGCCACGCATCTGTTGGGGATCAAATTTTTATGTTGGGTGGATGAGAGGGGACATTGTATGTGGTAATCTCCTCTTGCCTTGTCACTTTAGGGAATTGGTTGATGTTTTTTTAATCCCAACTTGATACACTTCTACATGTACAGGGCGCTCTGTTTCATCTTTACTAGTGTTGGAATGCAGGTTCCAAGGAGGATTTGAGAGGGTCTCGACCGATGTAGGATTGCCACATGACAAGCTTTGAAGGGAAAATAGTTCTTTTTTGTCGGCATAGAGAGCAATGTACGGTAGTCCCATAAGCCTTTTGGCTTCTTGGATGTTGTAATCAAGATCATTTAATGGAATCTTTAAAGATTCCATATGATAAGTATTATTACAACTTCATATGTGGTCCACCACCTCAATCTAGGACACTATAGTACCTCATCAACTATGGCACTAGTTTGAGCACTGTTGATTTTTGACAAAGGGTCATACCTTTCGTGTGACGGCCAATTTTACATCATCGGTTTTTTGATGGTTTGGTCAAATTTCAACATCTCTTTTGACATTGAAGTTTTCAAATCGGCGGCTTTATAAACTCTTACTAGTTTCCAATTCTTTTAATCATTCAACATATAGAAGTAGTACAGATTGCAACAATATGCAATCAAATCGCTTTCATTGGGTAGTTGTCAATGACCTCTATAACCAATCCTATGTGGAAATTGGAATAATGCACTTGTGAGCTTGTGTAGGAAAATGCTCCTTTACCGTTGAGTGCTTCACTAAAAATTGACACCAAAATTTATCTATGCTTCAAATACATAACAAATTTGATAAATCAACGATGATTGGAAAGTTAACCCACTTGCAGCTGAATAGCAAGAAAATACATGTGAAATATGGCCTTGGTAAGTTGTAACCTCCAAAAAATGGTCGCACATGTGGATGTATGGAGCTCCAAGCATATTGCACTAACAATTCTTGGTGATAAGATGTTGACATGTATCATGGAATTTCATCTCTCAAGTGACGTGTATTTTGGGAGTGATATGTCAAGTTGATGGGTTGAATGTCTTGCCCTCTCTCTTTTGACAAATCAGGTGCAGCCAATGACAATGACCGATTGCCAAATGGATTGTGACAAGTGCAAAAAATAACCCTGGTTTTGAATATCGATGTCATGTGTCATGCAAATGTTGGTTATAACACTTGCAAAAGTTCATGCGGAATGAAATTAAATTCAATTTCAGCAAGCATAGTGTGTAACGTGATCATGTACTACAATAGTTATGATTAGAAACAAGGTTTGGTATTTAAAATTGAAGTTTGAGAATTCAAACATGCTTGCAATTATTTATTATGATTATCTACTAATGATGCTAAAAGAAATCTATCTGGATATGTGGACATTCATTAGAAAATCTCACAAAATTCAACACCATACTCAAGGCCGTTTTACGCACATGACCAAGGGCCATGAGAAGAAAATAATGATTTAGGACTTCTTGTGGTCATGGGTGGTGGTCCGAAGACCATGACCAGGGGAAATCCACATTACTTTTAAGAACCCTTGGTCACATGATATAGTGTAAAGCATACTTAGACTGGATGTAATGTTTATGATCCAAAGCTAGATTAATTTTTTTTTGGCAATACTAATTGATAAAATAAAACACACTAGACATAATATACTATACATAGATTTCACCATGACATGATCACCTTCATTTTTTTGTCGAGACAACTTATTTGGGTTTCTCACCAAAACAATTGGGTAACTATCAAACACAATCCACTTTGTAGACTTTTAGGATTCCACGTAACTTCCATGTCAATTTCTCATCTATTTTTTAACATGCTCACCTAAGATCACTTTTGATTTTGTGTAAAAACAAATAAAACCGCCACTCATTTCTCAACCAATGGGAGATCAAAGAAAGTAGTGGTCATGATCACTCACTACACTAAAAAGGAAATGTAGTGTTCGATACACTAAATACGAACACATACACTAAATGTCAATAACCCTATGAAAGTACGTAACATTAAATGTAAACCCATACACTAAATATCAACTATGGTGATATGTGGAAGTTACATGTTTGAATTTAATGTTAGTAAGGATATGAAATCCATGCTTCACATGAAGGGAGGTGACAGTAGAGAAGGTAGCGACACACTTATATCTAACACTAATTGTCAAGGAATTGAAAATTGGTGTTGAGCAGGGTAGGGTAGTAACAACATTAAATACGATCAAACACTACATATCCTTTTTAGTGTAGTGTACCCAAAGCCTCAAAGTTGTATAATTTCAAATGTTCCAACTTGTTTGGGTTGCATATATTAAGAAGCCAATTCGAGTGTTGGGGCACATAGTAGCTTGCGCTTATATATACTTAGTTAAATTATGTAGTCCTAATTCAAACAACACTCCATCGTGGGCACCGACGTTCACGTTGGTGAGTTGAATAGTTTGCAAATCGAATGGCCACTTGAATATTAATCTAGAAACTAAGAGTTGCCGTTCATTGGTCAAACATAGATCAAAGTCAATACCTAGATCCAAGGTGCGCCCGACATCGTTCATTTTATGTGCACGTATACAACCATCATGTGGCAAGGTCAATGAAAATAGTGAAATTTTAGTAATTTATATCAAAACCACACGACATCCGAAAGTCCATTCATCGGTCTCACCGTAAATTTGTACACACAAATAGTGTGGGTAGCATTGATCACACCTTACCTATTATTGTGGCCCACTATAATTTTGATGAACAATAACACTTCTGGTCAATGTAACCTTTTCTTCACCTGTGTCATTTTTGAGTCCACATTACCATATGTTAATAACTAAGAATATGGAATCAATGTTTTAAAAACCGATTCTCATTTTGTTGAAAACATGTAATATTAGTATTATATCAACATTATGCAAGAATATAAACATTTTTTTACCGTTTAATCACTTTACATGTTAATCAACAATTTTGTCAATATAGATATTGCCCTAATTTTCAACCCACATACAAAATACAGTGGACCACGATACTTTTTAGTCACGCTAATTTTCGACCCCACAATAATAGGTGTGATGGTGGGGTTGGTAACCTCTTGCGTAACTTAGGACATCCAAGTGACGTCCTCAAGTCAAAACTTGTGTCCCAAGTAGGCCCATATGACACCTTACATGTTTCAATCAATTTCCAACACTTGCGGCCTCGATGGCCAATGGAGAGACCAAGTGGGGACATTGATCCCCTTGGGCATAGCTTAGCTCAAACGACGTTCCCTTGGTTGTCTTGTGCCAAAAGCGTCCAACACTATAAGGTGCTTCCCAAAACCACATGTTAATAATTCGAGAAAGTGGAGTGTCGAAATTTGACTAATCCCCATTCGGAATTGTTGGAATACGCAAGGGTGGTTTGAATCTTCCACTTCCTCGTGGGCTAAAAAAAACAAGGACACACCGTGACTAGACATTCGTTTCTAGGTGTTTAGTTGCCGTATAAGAGAAATCCATGTTTTCATCATCGAAATGTGTTGAAGTGTATCAAGGTTAGAAACGACGCTCCAACAAATAAATGGGCTTTAAAGCACCTCGTGATAAACAATGCATTTCAAAAACCACGACACCAAGGGCAATGTCTTGGTGTTGTAAGGCTTACAACCTAATTAGAAGATTTAGAGAGAGAGAGAGAGAGAGAGAGAGAGCCTCTAGGGTTGGCATGAACGATGGACACTTCACCTTGATCATAGCCATGAGCTCCTATGTGAACCCAGAGCGGGTTTACTGAGCATGGCTATGTGACAAGTATACCAAATAAGAATGTTGATATATAAATGAACAAGCAACGAAGGGTAAAAAATGCCAACGTCTACACTCTTCCTTGTTTGGAGACAAGTTAATGCAACAAATTTGTGGGTATTTTCACATGAACGAATTCATATATGACTGAGGGGTTGATCACACCGGCCAGTTCTGACACCATCCGTCAACATCTCCGGCTGTAATAGTGTGAAAAATGGTGGGCCAACATCTATTTCTCAATGTATTTCACGGCTAGAACTGGACGGAAAGTTTAGTGTGATCGGGGCATGAGTATGAAGGGGTCTTTGGATGTCGAACACGCGAGGATAGATGCTTTAGATAAAAAGGGACGCCTTTGAACATGTTGCTCACTTTCTTACCTATCTATTGTACATAATTTTGGGATTGCAGCCGCGTTTACTTGCGTAATTTGTTGAAGCCATCAAGAGAGCAATCCGATGCCAACAACTTATAGAATGTTCCGGTGCATTCTTCCACCATCACGGATTACTGCGAGCTAGATACCAAGGTGGCATGGTTTTTGACTCTTCTTTGATTTACTACCTACCTCCATAGGTTAATCTTGTGCCTTGTTATTTACCCATGACAAAGCATCCCAATGGAATGTGAAGGGCATTCCTACCCCACATAATCACTAATACCAATGTACACCGTACTAGAACACACGGATCAATCGTCACATACATTTTGCCTCATAGTGCACCACTTGCTAGCAAAGTGTAATGGGACACCATCAACCCTTTCCTTGATGTAAAGGACGGGGGTTGGCACAAGGTAGATAGATGGGTCTTTAATGGTTACTATTTTTAACTACCCTACTTCTCCTAGAATAGAAACACATGATTAGTACGGGATGGTTAGCAACTCTAATTAGGGTTGTAGCAACTTTCCTCGTGATTTTTGGAGCTTGTATGACTATCTTATCTACTGTCAAAGTGAGGATTCTTTTGCTCAATAAATGGTCATATATGTCTCCCCTCCAGTTATGTTCACTATTGAGCTTAGGATGGTGAACATATTTTGAGCATATAGTTTAATCTCTTATAAAAACATGTGGTTTTTTGGGTGCCTGTACTTGGATGCACACTTTACCACACTTTACCACTCGAGTATAGGTGTTTGATTAAGATAAGTAATTGAATTAGTCAAAACTACTTTAATCAACAAGCTTGTTGAAAATCTACACCTCGAAATAACACTATGACCCCTCCATCCTATAATGACTTCTAAACACACTCTATAAGGGAGTAAATGAGCTCTCCTCGACCATTTCGGTTTGTTACATGATAGAATTATATGTGAATTCCAAGAACCGTGATCAACCCCCCCCTTCCCATGTGTCTCGTGCCAGTGGAGCTGTTGCCATATGAATCAAAGAGGCCCAAAGACATTGTAGTCCCACGGCGGGTTGGGAATACATTTGTTAACTAATTTATTTATTTTCAAGATTCCATTTTGACAAATAAAATATTATGGCATATTATCACTTTTCTTTTACAAAATGAAGGTATTGATGACCAAAACGTCAAAATTTTCCACAAAGTCCCAAATAATAATAATTTTCGAAGTGGTTACAAGATGAGGCCTCGATGGGTTTTTGTTTTTGGTAATTTTTAGGTTACCATTGTGTTTGGAAATTGCTCCTCATTCCTCACTTGCCACATCTGACCACCAAAGATTTTATCTTTTCTTTTTGGTTTTTTAGGGAACATATGAGGTGCTTGACCGCCTGGATAGTTTTTTTGGTCAAGTAGAGAGATGATTTCACAGTTGGGAATTGAACTGCCAACCAGTCCGTATGGTTTGGCAAGGAGTTTGTCACTCACGCCCTCCCTCTGGCTTGCTTGGAGCTTCGGTGGACCCGTGAAACCATTTTAACATCCAAGAACTTGCATTGGAAACATTTCTGGCTTAGGACACACATGTAGCGCAAAATGCATTGAGAGTGACTGCACTAAATACGATATTTAGTGCCACCAATTCTAATTGTCTTGCTCAACACTACTTGTAAACCGCGGTGTAGTGTCACCAACACTAAATGTTAACCCAACATTATTTGTCACTTACATGTGTTGCAATTATTGTCACTTACGAAGTGGTTTTTCATCCAGATTTCAATCATCCCCTGACAATATTTCATCACAAGTTGCTGACAAGAGAAAGGTAGGGTTCTGGCCAATGGATGAACTCATCCATCATCCATGACAATATTTCATCACAAGTTGCTGACAAGAGAAGGTAGGGTTGTGTGGTCAATGGATGAACTCATCCATCATCCATGACAATATTTGTCCACTCATTCATGAGAAGTGCCATCCGAAAAGTTACGATGGTGACATAAAATGCCATATGACGTTAAATGTCATATTTAGTGTAGTTATGATAGCGGGCTCTTCTCCTTGGGGAATCTTATATGCTGATTGTTCAAAACACCTACATAGAGGGGGTGGGGACGATGAAAATGTTGATTATTATTGTAGAGCCCATATATTGATATTTAAAGCTTAAACAATAAGAAAGTTCCCAAATCAGTCCAATGAGCGTAATTTGGGATGAATCAACAACCAACTTACATGGGATTAATTTTTTACTATTACCCTTCAATAAGTGGTTAGGGAACCAAATTGGTTCTCACATATGTACTACACTCCAACCTATGATGCATTACACTGCACAATGCACCAATACCACTGCACTATGTTACAGGAGAAAACCTTGAGGGGAGGGTCTGACATTTTTGGAAAACCCAACATGAAGGGCTTCTCACTACTCAAAACAACACAAGGAAGATTCAAGTGACACAGTACATGCCAAGGCCCTCACAATGCACTTGTCCCCCCCCCATAATACCCTCCCTTGGAAAAAGGAGGGAATCCAACATAACGTGTCAAGTGTGGGAGAATGCATCTAGATTACACACCCAAACAGAACCCCAAGTATGTTCATGTTACAAGTACATTTTGTAATGGTGGGAACACACCACCCACCTAGTATTGTTCATCAAGATTCCTTGAAACAAAACAAAAATTAAAAAAATCCCACAAAAACATCATGGTCGAGTCACCAAGTTGTTGTTGTTGTTCTTCTTCTTCAATAACTACACACACGTAAGCCTAACAACCTAGCCAACAAACGGACAAAAGCTAACACTCGGGAACGGGGCAAAAACTAAAGCTCACCGAAATCCCTTTGTCCATGGTGCACCGGATGGTTCCGGTGAAGGATTGAACCCGAGCACACTCAATCGCAGCACACGGGATCTAGGGGGCGGATTGGCCGGGTGACCCGGCGAGCGCGCACCCCACCCGGCGGGGCCCGGTCAGAAATGGAAGACTTGGGGGCTTGGGAGGGGGACTTGCCTTGGCAGGGAGGGACTTGACTTGGGGCCTACTCTAAAGAGAGTGCCGGCCACGGAAGGTGAAGAAGCGGTGGGAGAGTGTGCGTGCGGGGCGACGGAGGAAGAAGGCCGAGGGAGAGAGGGGGCCGATGGCGATGGCGAATAACACCATCATCAGCAGCACTATGGCAACAGCGCCCGTTTATCAAAACCCGCACGGCCGCTACTTATACTTGCGTCTCCTGCCGTTACTGCCTTTGCAGCATGTGTGAGTGCCTCTGACTTCCATCGCCGCGCGCTCTCTTAGGGTATCAACCACCTTGTATGAAACCCTCGCAGGGCGGAATCGGGGCGCATGGGGGCGAGGTTAGTTTTGTTAGGGCAGATTTAACTTGTGGCAGAGTGTAGGAATAGTGCGGGTGATGCCGGTAGAAATTTTAATATAGCGGCCCTAGGTTGGGGTTGGGGTTTGACATTGTGCTTTGGTGTGTTGGACTTCCGCAGGAGTTCCGACGGCGTGCTCTAGATGTATGTACATACAATTGTATCAAGGATCATTCTTTTAAAATTATTAGTAGTTACCTTGTGTATAATGGAAGTGGTTAACCATGGAATTCTGTACAACAAACGCAACAGTAATCATGATGATAGTCCTATCCCTATTCCTCCTCCTCCTTCTCGAGGATTCTTCGATGGTAGTAACCGGAAGCGCAAGCAAGCGTGCAAGTTTGCTGCTCAAATACGTGCAGTGGCATCATGTATTGGGGGCAAGACAAAGTGGAAAGCATTTAAGCGGACTCGAACAAGTGAGAGTGACGGCACGGATGGCGCCGATGGCGCGGATGGCGCGGAGTCTCCAGAAGCAACTTGTCTGCACGGCAAGGATGTCACGGAATTTTTTTCCCAGGGCCAGATGCATCACATTGATGCCCGCATGGGGGTCTGGAATAATGATAAGGTGTTCAAAGCTTCCGGGACCCTTTGTGAAGGGGCTGGTGACTTTTTAAAGAGCGCAGCATCATCGGTGGTCCAGAGCCCCTGGCGGTTTATGTTTTACGAGAAAGGGGATTGGGTGGAGTATCCTGAGGAGGCAAGTCGGGTAGCATGGGAGAATCTGAGAGCAGGCAGCCCAACGGCTGAAGTTACCGTGCAGGGGCGTGGAGTGTACCTTTTAAATTTTTCAGAAATGGTGCAAGTTAACCGTCAAACAGGTTATATACGCTCAATTGCATGGGTAGACGATGCTCAGCAGTGTTCAGTGCCGGTGCAACCTATTGAGGGCCCACCTATGGTGCAGTCATCATCATCTGTGGGTGATCATCACTTGGACATTATTCCAGTACATAAAGCATGGGTCAACCAGCATCGGGCGTCATGGCGGGATGGGGCAACCAATTCGATGGCGAATTGTCTCCTCAGCTCCTCCCAGAGGAGTCCCGGTTGCGAGTTCCAGTTAATGGAGTCGGTTGTATCATCACATGATGAGGTCGATGATTCTGCGAGAGTGGCAGTGGATACCGATTTTGAAACAGTCTCATTTCCAGTCAATGCACGACCTATTGATCTTTATCATACTGGTTACGGTTTGGGTTCTTCTATTTCAGTTGATTGTGGGATGAAACCGTCCAGTAACGGTTATGTTGCTGGACATAGTTTCGATGCTTCTACTACTGCAGTTGGTTGTGCGTCCAAAATGTCACACATGTCATCTGAAGTCAACAATGAACAACAAACTGACAGCGTTCAGAACTCATCGCGCTATCCAATGCTTGGCAACAAGCTCCTGGCTTTGGACAGTGGAGAAGAAGAGTTCGAGTTTGTCAAGAGAAAATTTATTGGAGGGCTCACCAAGTTTGGTGGGGAGACTATTATTACTGGAATATATCGTGATGCCAGTCCTCTAGGACAGGCTCGGCAGCAAGCCTTTCAAAGACAGCAAGAGTTGACGGAACAGGCTCGCGGTAATGCCAATGTACGCTATGCATGGCACGGAACTTCAAAGGCAGGAGTGACTGGGATAGTTCTTCATGGCTTTGGACAGCCAAGAACAGCAAAGAATGGCTCCGCATATGGAGTAGGAGTTTATCTTGCCCCTGAGAATCACGCATATGTCAGGTGAAGCCTATACTTTTCATGACGAGAGATGTGAGTGGGTATTGGGGCTGCCAGTAAAGTGGTTGGTCGATGAAGATCAGTGTTCAGTTGTTTGTGAGCTCTGGTGAGTTTGGGGTATGCATCTCTCTTGACGCATTGAATCCTATTGAGGGTGGCAGCAAGAACTGCATGATGCTCAAATTTGGATCAGAAATGCATATTGTTTTTCCAATTACTATCTCAAAACACTAAATTGTTTTCTTTTTGGGTGTGTGTGCAGCTGTGTCTATGCAGATAATGATGAAAATGGTGAGAAACATGTAGTTCTGTGTCAGGTCATTGTAGGATCTTGTGAGCTGGTGAAACCCGGATCGGAACAGTTCCATCCTAGCAGTGAGCAATTTGACACAGGTGTAGATGATCTTGTATCACCCAAACGGTTGATTGTGTGGTCCACCCACATGAATACACACATTCTCCCTGTTTATGTCGTCAGCTTCAAGCTCCCTTGTAGATGGCATGGTAAGCATTCACATCTGCAAGTGGCACATCTACCATTAATATTTGTTTCATTGTATCTCTTTTTGTGTTAGCTCAATCCCATGTACTACTTGCTTAATGTTGTCCGTCATTATTCATTTACAAGACTAGCATGAACCTGATATGGTGCTTCATCTTTAAATGTTTGGCAGAGCTGTTGACTTCGTTTCAAGAGAAGCATAGAGGTTTTTCAAAATTCTGTCAAGAACTTCCCAGGAAGCCTTTCATTGTTGCAAACCAGGTGAGTGCTGCACTATGTTAGACACCCATTGTTTTCATGATGGACTGTTTTTAGACAGCCATGGTGGTCAGCATACATGTTTGTCTAAGATGCTTCAGAACTAGTTGCGTTTTGTGTCTCAAGCAAAGTTAGAATATGATATCAACTTTCTTCTCATAACTGCACTTCACACCATTTCTGATAAATTCTGGCACTAATGATTGGTTTTGTCGAGTCATTGATCCTATGTGTTTTTCTGTTTTATTTACTAAGCACCAAATGCAGTGATTACTGATTAGTTTCAGTACTCTGCAGATATGTCAAAGGAAGGAATGTGCACATGAAGAGATGCACAAGCGTTCTTATTGCCGGACACAAGGACAGGCACCAACATCAGCCTGTGTATCTTTTCCTAGCTTGTTCACTCTACTTCAACCCCTCATGTGTGAAGAGAAGCTGCAGATGCTGAAACATTATTATCATGAGTTCAAGGTATAGGCTACATGCTTAAAATAGACATTCTTTCTATGTGCATATTTTGATTTGTTTTTCTCTACCTTGGTATCTGAGCAGTATTATCCATTTCAACTAAGACATCTATTTTAACAATACATTAAAAAAAAGTTTGGTTTATATTTAACTAGAAGAGCATTCAAAGGCACTTGTTGCTGAGTCAACAAAGACCTTCATGTGACAACAAAACATTCCCTTGTGTATATTTGTACTTCGAATTTTAGACTAGATTCTTGTACCAAAATCTCAAGGATTGCACTTTTTGTAGGCTCGGAAGTTTCCTCGTGAAAAACTTATACAGGAGTTTCGAAATGTGGTTGGAGATCACCGTCTGGTCCATGCAATTAAATTGCTCCAGGGTCATCAGGTAGCTTACTTCTCTGTTGATTAATGATGTTTACTGCTAACCCATTTGGAACTCTTCCAGACGTTGTGACTTGAGGAGGTATTTTTCTATACCCTTGGTAAGCATGAAGCAGAGTTGATGTATCTTGATTAAATAGAAGATGTGCTGTAAAGAGAGTTCAATTGTGTGCATGTAGTGCACATGGGAGGAGCTTCAAATAGTATGATTTTTGTCCGTTTTCTGACCTTAATTTGGGTTGGCTGCAGATGTCCAAGGAGCAAGAGCAGGTGCTCTATGGGTCCCCAACATCTGTTCCTGAAATTAATGTGAGCTTTGCAAGTTCATTGCTCCATGTTTGAAGCACCCACTTATCTCTGCACATCAATGAAGGTGAGGGTGAAGCACACATAGGCTGATTGGTACCTCTGAGGTTATTCATTTAAATAGGTCATATGCCTATGCTCCTCTTATGCGAGGAGTAGAAGTTTTGAGATTCTGGACATTAAGTGCAGTAGCCACAATTTTGCTAGACATGTTTTATAGATGTATTTGGCAGCATGCGACCAATACGTATCTTCTGAGGATTTCATGAGGCTTGGTATCAATCGTACAGTTTTACGATATATGGCTTCCAACTCAGCTGACAAATCTTGTTGGTGAGTGGTCGCAGTGCAACATTGCTGTGCATTGTGAAGGGGCTGCTGTAAGGACTTGTGACTGACTGTCACAATGTTAACAGTGTACTTAATTCATTTTCAATTGTCATGTCACTTGAAATGAATGCAGACCATTCAATTTCAGTTTCTTTTTCAGTTTCTTTGAAACAGTGAAATCACCTGGAAACAAGCTAATCAATTGTGGGCTTTGTGTCTATTGCAGGTAAGTTGGGAATTTTTATAGAATGGGGATGAGGTTGCTTAAGTCAAAAGAGTCTTGTATCCAGCTCTTTTCTGCTCATCGCTCAAGATCTGTTCAGAGAGTAGCTAGCACTTATGTTCATTCTACTCTGCGTAAGTGGTAGCTTCAAGGAATAGTTAGAACTAGTGGTTTTTCTCTGCTCAGTAATTAGGGCCTGTTCAGATAGTGGCTTGTCCATCAGGGTAATTTGATGTACCCTAGAGCAGATGGCTACTTTGGCTTTGCTACAAATCTGTCGACTAGAATTGTCATGTACAACTTGTCCAATACAAAAGCTCTTTTTTCACAAGCTGTCTGTAGTCAGAATAGAGTATGAGGTTTAGATAGATTTTCAGGTCCGCTGTTGCGTCTGGGTTCATCACTATCTTCCTGAAAATTTCTAGTAGTAGTCTTTTTGCAGTTTAGCTTGAAATCCTGAATGCTAGTTCTCCCTGAAGTTCTCTTCTGAATGGCTACACTCTAAGCAGCTGAAAGCTCAACAAGTTGGGGAGCGGCCTCAATTTCACTCATACTGATACATTGGTCTTTTCTCGATGGAATTGCACTCTTGCACATATGCAACTTCAGAGCGGAATATGTTTTCTTGCCTATTAGTGTGAATAGTTGACAGCATCCCACACCTACTTTGTAGGAATGAATTTTTTACACCCCATTCCAAGAGACTTTATCTACCAGTTTGAGATTTCTGTAGGAGTTTGCAACTTTCAGTTTGTGGGAGCTTGCCTATTTGTAAGGTTGCTCCTATGTTGTACCTGGACATAACTGTGTTTGAATAACTTTTTGATCATTGACCTTTCTGTGCAATTGGGTGTGAAACCCAATGGCCAGTTTATATTTCAAATCTTCTCATCTATTTTCTGCATTGTTGAGGACAATGCTTTCCAAACTTTTCATCATACACTCGGTGTATGTGGCCATTCAAGATACATCCATAGGCTAGTTCTGAACATATTATGCAATTGGCGACCTGATAAGGTCTTGGACAAGTTTCCCGACCTGTTTCATTGAGTATACTGACCTGTAGCAGCCACTCTAGTATAATGTGTTGCAGCAGTTGGCTGGTTTTTGACAGGCATAGACACAAAAATCGTCACCCTATACATGCGTTTGAGAAGTTTTGTGCACTTGGGAATTGTAGAAATGTGGTGAGGACATGGTAAAAGTCATGCCTGTACTACTTTTTGCGTAGTTGAGTCTTGGTACTCCAACAATGTTCATATTCAGCAGTAATTAAATTTGGCGGGTCATCTATGAGCTCAGTGAGATTTTGGTTTCAGTTTTCAACAAATGGGTTTTTTCACAGGGTCATTGCTTCTTCTTTTTTCATTCTTTTTTCTTTCTTTAAAAACAAAGAGAGGTCCCGGGGTTCTTATGTGGTGCTTATGGCAAGGACTTGTATTCTTTGCAGCAATCGAGGAGTTTTGGGGGATAACAATGCAGGAATTGACACCCCCCAACCAGCAACTGCCGCTCAGAAGCATACCGTCTAACGAATTTCCTGAAGACTGCAACAATTATCGGTCAATTTCCCCGTCCCCACATTTTTATCCCCACATAAAAATCCTGGATCATGATGGACATTTTTAATCAACCTCATCATGATGATTATAGTCCAAACACAAATTAGGGCGAAATTTTATATATTATTCAAGAAGATGTGGCTCCAAGGCATATGGCTTTGAAATTACTTTATCTTGTACTGTTCATAGTTTATGCTAAAGAGGATGTGTGCCCAGTCCTCATGTATTTAAGAATATCAAAGTTGCCAACCACTGATGACCATGGAGCGTATACTGTATGCAACCTTTTGAGTTCTTATGGACATATTTTAAACATTTGAAGGACAAATTTATCAGTAAAATCCATGATTGTCCAATTCTCTCATTAAAGGCTAAAATGGCCACAAATAGAACCTTGAAACTACATCTAGTTTTATAGCTTTTCTAATTGAATGAAAATGGGTCTGGGTTCCCATAATAGAGCTTGTTGCACTCTCTTCCATTCATGTCGGTACATGTACAATGTCTGCAGGGCAAGTTACGAGCAGTAAGGACTCGAATCGCAAAAGGTTAGTAGTTGTGGCCACTTATGGTGCTTGTGCAATGATCAGGTTTTGTATTGGAGTTGCAACTCGTCTTCAAACATATCAACTTGCACATATCAGTACTCAATGCATTGTTCAGATGTAGTTAATTTATATTAATGGTCTAAATTCATCATAAATGTTCACTCAATGAATTATGTCTTGTTTCTATGTTGAAAATATCAGGTACATTCAAAATCATTTGTGGAGTTTTTGATATAGTGTATTGAGATCTTCATCGTGGTGTTGCAGGGAGGCCTTGGCAGTCGGGGATGTTTCAAGGGAGACACCAAAGCTTGTCATTTTGGACCTATAAGCAAACAAGTTTTATGGTTGGGTTCATTGTATAGCACAATCAATTGAAGAGATTTGAAGGCATTGCTAGGATAGTTTGACAAGTAACCCCTTGTCCTTTTTCACAATGTTCATCATGAGCCATACACTCTTCTCATGATTGCTCACAAGATAGATTAATAGATATAAACATCGGCTCTAGCTAGAGCAAGCATGAGTGAAGAGCCTCTTCGCATGTAGGTTGTTGCCCCCTTTCAAGGCTGTATTCTCTATCCAATCGTAATTAAACCTATGTTATTTTGAGTAGTTGTAGTAGTTGTAGCCGTGGGAGGTGTGTGGGAATAATGTGAGGTGGGGTTGTCACCTTGAAGTTGTGTAGGCCAGTTGGTGGATGTGCCTTGTTTGAGATAACTAAAGGTCCGGGTCCGAAACCCTAGAGATGGCCCTCTAACAAAGTCATTGGAAATCCCTCACAACGAAATATTCCATGGATATGCCCAACATTTCTAGCATGATCATAACTACATGCACAAGATTTCATTAGTCCTCTTGTTGGATAATTTTAAAACAGGGGTGAATTAGCCGTTGCTTCCCATTCTTCCATTGGGCTTAGAAAGCCCATGTGTTGCTATGCCTTGGAGCTGCAACTTCTTGAACAACATTAGGATAAGTATGCGCACTCTAAAATGTATAGACTCCATAGTGGGCATACTATCAAAATATCAAATCCCCTTGGTAAATATATTGGGAAAGGAATTAAGAGAGACTTCCATACCATCAAAACTTCAACCAAAATGTAAACAATTCGAAACAACTAGGCTTTGACAACATGAAGATCCGACCAATGAAACAAAAATCAAAATAAAAACCCAAAACCTGACGAAAACTTTCTACACAAACCCCTTGGCCCTAGCGATGTACATGATGAAAATTCATCCAAAATGAAATCGTCCTTAGACTTTGTGAGGATAGACCAACACCCAATATTGGCTTGAAGCATAACACTCGCCCAAAAGAAACGGAACACATTCAAGCATGTTCGAATCCACATAATCACACTAAAAAAAACCCATTTATTTAAAATATTCATTGTAGAAGCAAAGTATTTATATTGCTTGCGATTCAACTAGGGCCCCCCTCAAGACTAGTTGGATGCACATACAAACCCAAGGCTACATCTCTCCTCCTATGAGGCATTTTAAGTTGAAATTCACAATGCCACAAAAACAAATGAGGAGAAACATATTTTGAATATTCACACCCAAAGACATATTTCCACACTCAAAATCTCCAAAAACTTGCACACATGTAGTGTGCCTTGCTACGAATACCAAATCAAAACTCAATGCACACAAGAATTGCCCTCAGATTATGCATGGAAATGTCAAAAATCCAAAGATGACATGACCAATCACACTGATGCCAATGAATCTTTCAAACGCTGCATGCCCGGGCCACAATGGACGCTAGCTAGCTAGCCCTCCACCAACATTAATGGGCTTGAGGTAAATGACAATATTACCACCCCCCTTCCCCCCTACTTCTATGGGTGTCGAGTGAAGACTTGATATCTCATCATGATAATATCTCCCATAAATAAGAGAGGTGACATTTTTATACCACTCCAATTAACAAAGGCCCGTTGATACCGGTGGAAGGAACGTTGGTTGGCATCTACTGTGACCAGGCCTTTAGAAAGTTATTATGCCGCCTTCCATTCTGAAACTGGCGTTCAACTTGCCACATGTATGCTCCACACCCCCTCCCTCCCTCTCAACCCATATGTAGCTATTGAAGTCATGTCCAAAAACTTGGTTGTGAAAATGTATATGTAGTTATCCTATAATATCTAATGACATGTTTACATTTCAAGAGATATTTTGACTATATAGTCATTTCATGATCACATCATGCTTGCCATAATTTCAGCAGTTTGTACCAACCTTTTGGTTGGCTTATAGTGCTAAAATTCTATTGTTTAGCTTATTTTGCTAAAATATCTCTACAAAATTTTCAATTACAACAATAAAACTTATTAGATTTTCTTCACAAAAATAGAACCTTCAAATACTTTGGCAATTTTGGAAATACTATAAGTTTTGCTCAAGCCACATTGACACTATGGTAGTATTTTTAATTCCAACCAATCTTGTCAAGTTTTTCATCAAAAAAATTCACAATTGTAATCAATTTTTTTTTTCAAAATTGTCACAATTAAACCCATTATAAAGAGATTGGAAAAAATATTTTTGTGTTTTGAATTGTATAGATGTGATCCTTTGATGGAGCATCGCACCTTTCCTTGGGAAATTGTTCTCGATAAATCCTTGGAAATAGCATTTTACAGCACATATCATAAAGTGCTCTACCCTTTATGACCTCATATGCATTTAAGGGTTAAAATCTCCACGTTCAAGTCCTTGACAGGTTGGAATTGGTGAATGGATCTAGCTAATTTAATCGTGGGCAAGGCAATGGAGTAGGCTAATAACCTTCTTTAGTATGATGCGCCTTCACCCATAAGAATTACTAACATCACTCTGGTTATTCTCAAAAAATAAACTCAATGTTCTCCAACTTCAAGTTAGAGATATTTTTGAATATGTCATATTGAGGTCTTCTTCTTCAACAATGGAGCAGTCTCCTCAAATTATAAGGAATCCAAGGGAGTGTATGTTGTGGGCACCATTCAGTTGTAGTAGTTGGGTTGGGTCTTAATTGGATGTGAAACGCCCTCCTTAAGAATATTATGCAATGTATAGCATGTATAGATTCTCATCTAAACCCATTCCATATTGGTATCCACTTTTAGGTTGAGGGTCTTTAAACCACTGTAAGGTATGTGGCCCAATTATGAACACTCTCAACTCCACAATCAACTTTGTTGGCTATGGGTTCTAATCGGGAATCGTCCCATCCGGTTAGCGATTGCAAACTGTGAAAATTTTCATTTCAAGTTTTAGAATCAATTTTGAGATGCGAACGCCATAAGAAGTCAAAGTGAATATTTCTCTTCAAATGATCGCATAGCCCCTCCCAGTTGTGAACACTATATATTGAACTTAGAATGATGTTTTTATCTTTTAGCACATAGTCCAATCTCGACGTGACACGCCTTTTTTTGTGCTTTTCCTTAACTTGAAATCTTGCCACCTTGTTACCATGGTGCCTTATCAGTTTTAGCACAAAATAATTATTTTCTTCAATGAAGGTGCCACATGTCACACACTGGTTGGTTTAAAGAAGAAAAAGAAACTTGATGCGGGCATGGGATTAGGTTTAATCTTGACAAGCAAAGTGTTTGAACTGAAAGGGTATGAAACTCACTGTAGGTGATAATCATGTTTGCCACTTTGATGATGAAATTTGGAGTGACATGTGCGATTTTGTAGAGGTTCCAACAAATAGGAAAGTGACACGGGGAGCTTTGCCCAAATTTTGAATAAATTTGTGTCAAACTTGCTTACGGCCTATGGTAACGTAGAAAAACAGAAGACAGTGGATGACTGCTATTGGTGCACTAGACTAGGAGTAAACAATTCTTGTGTGAACCCAAAATGGTTAATTGTAACATTGGTGGCCCAAAAAGGATGTAGGTCTTGTTTCACACCACTAGGGATTACTTTTGGGTGCCATTGAATTGACGGAGTTGTGTGCATTTGCATGCAACGTAGGATACTTTGACGCTCAAACGAGGGAGACTTTCCTGTATAAGTAAGGGGTTGGACGCTCAAATTCGGGAGCCTCTATTGTACAAGTAGGGGGTTTGACTTACCTGCCTATTTGGAAGAATGTAACTAATTATTTACAGGAAATAAGCTTACGAAGAAGCTTGCATTCCTCATCGTTTCCTCTACTCCATCTTTGAAAAATATTGCACAAATTTCAAGCCACTCTTTCTCGCAGAATCAACTTGTTTTCACCTTATATATAAATATGTATGTGGACCAACGTCCGGCAAGAGCCTAAGGCTAATACAAATGCAGCCTACAAAATTTGTGACTTAGCCTATAAAATTTTGAAAGTGTAGGACAAAGAGCCTATGGACAATTTAAAAACATAGGATATCAACCTATGTGATAAAAAACATGTAAGAAATTTTGCCTACAAATTTTTTAAAAGAGAGGATTTTAGCCATTCATCCTTCTTCAAATTGGGAAATTACTTGGCCTAAGTACATATCTTTAGGCTAATACTTGGGGCTCTTGGGTGGCACATAGGCGGATATCAATAATAGCCCTGACTCCCTCCCCGCCGATCTTTACAAATACCATAGCCCAAGCCCCTTTTTAAGCTGCAGCTTGTAAGCAAGAATTCTTTGCTTTCAAAGTGCAAGGTAGTTGTGAATGGAGTGATCGTACCTTCGAGGATTTGTGGACATCTATAAGTTGGAGTCCTTCTTTGAAACTGAAATTTCCTCACCTACTAATGCTTGCCGACATTGCAAGATGCCAATGTGTTAGTACTGCTACTTGTGAGAGAGCTTTCTCTGTGCAGAATAACATCAAGCAGAAGAATAGGAATCGAATGACAACAACACACTTGGATAGTGTGATGCGGGTGGCGATTGAAGGACCAACCAAAAATTTTGAGTTTATTTTGCAGGAAGCTAAATCTTTGTGGAAGGATTCAAGAAAGTTTCGATTCTTGTTTACTAATCCTAAGAAATATCTTGCAGGAAGAGTAGAGGTTGAATCAAAAGATGGTGAGGACTTTCACCCTTAAACTCATTTGAATTTTAGCAACCTTTCATAACTTATAATCAACTCTTTAAAAAAGAGTTGGTTAATCCTTGGCCTTCAAACGTGGTGAAGGGCTTAGCCAGGTTCAATTCCTGCCAAGGATACCACTTAGTACTCAAATTTTGAATTTAAAGCCTACAACATTAAAAGATATGAAGGATTTTAACCTACTAAAAATTAGTTTTGAAGGCAATTGGCGGGTAACTTAAAAACTCAAAAGGTTTTCAACTTACAAAAATTTGATATTGTAGGATGCAACCTATGCCATGAGGGAAATAGCCTATGCCCTTTTAAAGAGGTAGGCAATTAACCTTAATAACTTCAAAAACTTTTCGGACGCTGATGTGGACACACTGAACATTATTCAGACCCACGACAGTGTTCTCTGGGACTAACGGTATTCCAGGAATATGCCCTGGAATACTGTCAGTCCCAGAGAACACTGTCATGGGTCTGAATAATGTTATGCATGTTCTTGAGACTTGAACCTTTCTAATGCCATTTTGGGGTCCCACCGAAGCTCTTGCCCTGATAGGAATAGTAAGAAGGCGTAACGAAACGGAAGTTACTAATCGATTGACGAACGTCACCGTTCATTATACAGGAAATCATCCATAGTGAGGGTGGGTGGGTATCGTTCTTGGTTTCAGAACTCACGGCGTTGTTAAGTCTCATTTGCGCATTTCGACATAGTCTTTGCAAGGATCTCTTCGCTAGGGTTTGGCTCTCTCCCAAGCATTCACTCAATCGATCGTTCACTCGACTGCGCTCAAGATGGCTCCCATCCCGTTCTCCAAGCGCTGGATCAAGCCAGAGGTGCGATTCCGTCTCGCATTTTTCACTTTACGTTGCCGCTCTTCGACGTCGTCTGATTTTCGGTGCTCGCTGATCTGTGCTAGGGTTTGGTTCTTGTATCTGCAATCTATTTTTTCGGTTCCGTTCTTGGTCTTCATTTTTTTCATTTTTCTGTTTGTCCTGTTCTTCGAGAGAATTCTGGTCTCGTGAGCTTCGCGCCGGAAAGGCAAGCGGCGTTCCTGTCGAGGCGGAGGATAGAAACAGATCTCAGCGGGGACGTTTCTGATGTCCATGTTGTATCTCAATTCTGGAATTCGTGTAGTATGAGACGGAGGGAGATGCATTTTTTGCTTCCATGAAATGATTGAGGTTTAAGATTTCACAGGACTTGATAGCTCCTGTGTCACTAGTTCTGCTAGGGGTTACTCCCTTTACATTTCTTGCCATATTGTAAAAGTGAACGTGCATGTTTACTGAATTCTGGAAGAAATTGCATTTGTAGAACATTTTCTGATCAAATTGTTTTGAAAGTCTAAAGCTGGAGTTACGATCGCTCTCGTGATGGAGGGAAGAAAGGGATGTTAGCTGAGATGTTTCTGCTGTCTCTGGAAGAGAGACGTGTCTATGTTGTATCTCGATTTTATAATTGGAGTAGTATGAGACAGAGGGAGGGTGCATTTTTTGCTTTTGTGATATCACAATTCTTGGTGGCTTCTATGTAATGAGTCCTGCTAGGGATTGGTCCCTTCACATTCTTGCCTTATTTTGGAGTTGAATTTGCATGTTTGCTGCATTCTAGAAGAAATTGCATGTATATAATATTATCTGATCACAGAAGTTCTGAAAGTCTAAAGCTGGAGTGACGAATGCTGTTGAGGTGATGCTTCTCCTTGACTGTATGTGTATGGGGTGTTTGTATCACTCTTCTTAAAGGTGGTACCTGAAGAGTGCATATGACTGCTTGGTGACAGCGCTTGTTGTCTTGGAGCTTTTCTGGAATTTGGTGATGAAACCTATCTTTGATATCGATGCAGATCTACCCATTGTTTGTTGCCATTGGAGCAGCTCTGGGAATTTGTGGCTACGCCATGGGTCGCAACCTTGCTATCAACCCTGATGTCAGGTGAAAGATATTTGTCTGTGTAATTGTTCTAATCTGTTTTCGTTTTTGCATCATTTGATTAGTGATGCATAAAGGAAGTTGGTGATTTTAGTTATTTATTCTGCTGGTTATGTGGTTTTTCTGGAGTTGGTAGGTGAATGGTTGATTTCTGTGTAGTATGCCTTGTTCAGTGTGCACTGTAGTGAAAAGTTGTGGGGATTCTCGAGTGATTTTTCAGAATCAGCAAGGAAGATCGGGCAGCAGGAGTCCTAGACAATTACAAGGAGGGGAAAGCCTACAAGCAGCATGGTCTCCGAGAGTATGCTCAGAAGTGTGAGCCTCAGATCATGCCTGGCTTCAATAAGTACTTCAGTGATGCAAAGTGAGGTGTATACTTTCTGTTCCATCCCGGTGTGCTCCTGAGTTGTTGACTCAGGGATGCCTGTTTTTTTTGTTGGGAATTCTTTGATTCATGTTACTGCAACTGCTTCTCTTGGAATAAGAGTGCTTTTTTTTTTGGAAGACTGAAGGCTTTTCCCTGGATGGGAGCCAAATTGGTCTCTTAATTTGGGGCTTTAGTTCTGGGGTTTCATTTTCATGGGCTATGTCAAGGATTGCCTTTTGTTTTCAATCTCAGAAACGTAGTTCACTCTTTGAGACTTGAGAAGGAAAGGAAAGAATTCTCTAAGAGGTCAGCTTTCAATCAATGTGGTCTGTTCTCCAAAAGAGAGAGTCAACATCCTATCTTTCTTGAATTTAAAACCAAATGATAGAGAGTCAGCTAGTGCACTTTTGTGAGTTTTATACATGATAGCAGTTCTTCTCATGTCTTTGCTTGCCTTTGCACCTGTCTTCTCAAAGATGTGCAGGAGCAGCACTTGACCCAGTGTCTTATTAGGGTGCACCACATGAATTTCCTCGAACTCACTCTTATTTCCAACTGGGTGGGGTCACTAAGAACGTGCACCTTCCATAGAGAAGAATGTTGTTAGTTATATCTTTTGTACTTCCACCTACAGAAGTTGAAAGTTCACTGCAGTTTCCTAACATGACACTATTTAGATTATCTAGAAAAGTAAGTATTTATGCTTCTATGTCTTATGAGGATATTTGCTAACTAACTACACATTCAAGTTTTCCCCTCGACTCATTGTGTTTTTAGATGTTTATATACAGATAGGTGTCATATAGAATATAACATGTGCATGTGGAGCCAATTGTTCCTTGTAAACCTCTGATGTGGATGTTCTCTGTTCACATGTGAACTGGTGCGTGACACAATTTGGATAAGGCAGAGGTTTGGATCTAGTGAGTATGAAGTTTGAGCTGATTTAACCAGGTATCACTTCAAAAGCACATGTAAGTTCATGAGGAGGCTTTCACAAAATGTCGCACTGATTGTAAATAATAACATATTCTAAACCATTCACACCAACAGGAGGCATTACTTCCTAGTCCAGAGGATATCCCCAGACCCAAAAAATACTCTTCTATTCCATACTGTTCAGTACATGCTGCTATCTTGAACAAATAACCAATGATTTCTAGCACGTGCATGGATGGGCACCTTTATGATTACCACAACCTTTGGCATCAGAAATTGTCAACACTAGACAGACTATGTATTGTTTTGGTGGCCACAAAATCTTACTCCAATGAATTAGAATGAAATTGTTGTGAACTAGAACGAATTTTCTGGTACACTACTAGAATGTCTGAAGAGTAACAACATTTCATTTTAAGTCATATTGCTAACAATTGCAAGAATAAATGACATTGGTTTGTGTCAATCAAGTGGCATTTTTATTTCAACTTGCCATGCTATATGACTTTAATGCACTACTAAGTAATGGAGATAAGGTTACTCTTTCTCGTTTTCCAGTTTGCCATGACTGCAACTTCTGTCCTGTTCTTGTCCTTAAAATTAAGGTAATTGTAAGTTTATGGCTTTAATGTGTTTATTAGTATCTTGATTTTCTAATTTAAGTAATAAATTTATTTGAACTATATAATAGCTCGACTTTAAGATTCTAATTAATGTTTGAGTCTCTGTTCCAATGAAATGGAATTGATTTTAAAGTCCAGGAGGCCAAAAAGGCTAATGGATCTTATATCATTGAAATGTAATATATTCTAAAACCTTCAATTGTATTTGGAACTTCTTTTTTTCAATTGAAATTTATTGCAATTTTTTTTTCTTACCTTAGATATTAGCATGTTCAAAGTGAAAATGATTCATAATGATTAAATCTATTTGTATTTTCAGGTAACTAATACTTAATCAAAATACCATAAGCTCATGTTGATTTCAAGTTTATTAAACTAAAATGATATAATATTTATATTTTATATTTTATAATATTAGGATAGATAGATATCCTTAGATGTTTGACCACATGGTGATTTAGATGTTGAATTTTGTCCAAACATTAACATTCAGGGTAGAAATTTTCATTCAACTTCATCTCTATGATTTCATAAGATTCGCAACTAGGAGGATTAGAATTTTTTCAAGGTGAACTTAAGTTTTACTGTTGGATCCTTTGACATAACTCTTACCTAACCATAGCTGATCAATTTGATCTCATATTCATGTCGAGGCAGATTAAATCCTTAATGATATCCATCCAAGAATCATAAAAAGTGTCATGCTTATGTACGTTTTTGCTACTTAGAGATCCTTACTTAGATGTTGTTATTGTTGATTTTTTAAAACTATTTTAATAGTATTGAGAAGAGACAAAGCTTCCAAGAAAGAAAGCGCTACATAAGCAAGTAAATAATTCATTGATGATTTTACCTCCCCATACCTGAACTTAATGGGTATTGTAAATACATCATATTTCTAACATACTATCTTTGATGGGTGTCAACATACATATAGAGTTCTAATTTTGGTACTAAATGTTACCTTTGATTTAGCTACTTCTATTACCTTAATGTTGAATATCCCATGATGTAATTTGATAACCTACATATATCAAAAATTTGGCTACCTATCTTACTTCAAATTTGGCTATATCAAATCGTAATTTGTCTACCAAATATAACCTCAATTTTAGATAGGCACTTGTATTGCCTTGATTTTGGTACCTAAATATTCAATTTGGATACCAATGTTAACATTATTTTGACCACCTCTATTATTCAAAGTTTTACTGTCTCTACATTGTAACTTGACTTCCTATGTTGCCTAGAAAATAAGTTTAAGAGGTAATTATTATGCAATCTAAAATACCTTGATTTTTAAATCTCTGACTATAAGTTGATTAATTTGAATACTTAATATTTTCTATATTGCTATAATTTATGTACCTCAAGTTTTTGGACAAGGGATTTACAAATGGCCAAACCTTCTTCATTTCATATTTGACAACCTCGAGTTTTTTGATTTTGGGTTGACGATCAACAATTGGAAAAGTATATTGTATTGTACATTAAACTACCTCAAATATTTAGATTTTAGATTTCATATTTTTTTGTTGTAAAATAAAATTTGACATCTTCCAAAATAAAAATTAGCTATACATCTTCTTGTTCAATTTTGCTACAACAAATTCTTTGCTTTTCAAGTTTAAAATTTTGTTTGGCAATTGACTTAAAGACCTTAATTTTAAATTTGGCTACATCGATGTTATTTCAGGTTGAAGAATATAGCAAGTGGCCAAATATCTTTCATATCAAAATTAACAACCTTAAATGATTTATTTTAAAGTTAGAAGATATAATTAGCCAACCTCTCAAATTTAGTTACAACAAGATCTTTGCATTTTGGAGTTTTTATTCACAATTGATTTAATTCCCCTTATTTCAAATAATTTGGCTACATCAAAGTTTTGCAAATCCGGGTTGAGGATTGGCAATTAGCCAAACCTCATGTAATAAAATTTAGCTACAATAATATCTTTCATTTCAAATTTGAATTGAGAAGAATTCCCTTAATTCAAATTTGGCTACCTCAATTTAAAAAGAAAATTGGGGTTGAAGCTTGATAATTATCAAATTTGTTCAAATTTACAAACATGCATGAAACCAAGAGGGAAACTAATTATTACCATAAGAATTGTCACTTATTTACACTTCTTCACAGAGAAGGTCTAGGGTAATAGGTTCTTTATTATTTGCATGCAAATTATCTTTCTTAAGTTTGAAAATCACATCTGTAAAAAGTAGACCAAACAACTTTTTGTTTGCTAATGTTTTGTTCACCAAGTGGCACAAAGTGATTCATGCAAGCACTATCAAAAATTAGAGAAGAAAATTGAATATAGTGATGGCTAATAAAAAATATTTGGACAAATTTTCTTTTTTTGGATTTTAATGTTAATTTTTATTATAAATTTTAATTGAAAATTGGCCAATTCTTATTTATTTATTGGCTACCTCACTTCATTTTTAAATTTCAAGTTGAAGGTTTGGTAAATGGCCTTAGTTATTATATTTCAAATCAATTACCTTGAATTTTTGATTCGGGGGAGGATTGACAATTAGCTAAATTTCCTCCATGTGGTAGTTTGACCAAAAAAATAATTTGATTTGTTAAAGTAGGAAGTCATCTCATACACTTAGAGTTGGCTACTATAATTTTTGTTTATTCAAGGTATTGAATTGGTCATTAGCCAAACTCCTTTATTTCATATGTAGTTCCTTTGAATGTTTAAAGTTCAAAGTTCAAATTGGAAATTGGTTGAACCTTACTAATTTCACATTTGACTAGCTGAAGTTTTTGATGTCAAATTAAAATTTTGTAATAAGCTTAATCTTCACTCTTTTTTATTTTGTTATTTAAAGCTTTTGGGTTTTAGATTGCAGATGAGCAAGAAGCTGACCTATCCTATTTCGAAATTGGTGACCTCAAGGATCTTGATTTTAGAATTAAGATTGGCAATTGGACACACATCTTTCATTTCAAACTTGATTGGATCCGTCTTGTCTTAGTTGGAGACATCCATATGTATAAAGTATGAGTGCAAGATGTAATCGAAACATACTTCGAATTATTTGTCATTTATTAAAACCCCTAACCCACATAGATGTTGTTAATAAAACTTGATAGAGCTGGTGACATAACTATGTCAATGTTCATCATTTTTGAAATGTATGTATTAAGTTTGGCTACCTTAACATCTTCAAATATAGTTCAGGATTAATGATTAGTCAAAGCATGTCATTTTATTTTTTAACACTACACGTTTTTTGATTTTGGGTTGGAAAATTTGACAAAACCTTTTGATTTCAAATAAAGTAGCTTTAAGATTTATGATTTTAAATTGAAGATTTGCAATTGGTCAAATGCCCTACTTTTAAATTTGGATACCTACATTGTTTTTGATTTTGGGTTGAGGATTGACAATTGGTAGGGTTGAAAATCATACTTACAAAATGTCATTTGATCACAAACCGATGATGATCAATCATAACTAATTATCATTTTTTCACCGGTGATCCTTTTTCTTGGGCAAAAGCCAGAAGCCATACATAAAGCCTCATAATGTCTAGAAAACTTGAGGTCTCAATAAGAAGATCTTAAACGCCATGAAAGGTAAACCCCTTCATTCAATCCCCATTATTTTAAATGTGACTCATTACCTTCAAAAATTTTCTTTAAAAAAATTGTTGATTGGGAATTGGCCGCATACTGCCTAATTTCAACTCAATTACCTTAATTTTAAAAAGTGTTTGAGTTAAAATTTGACAATTAGACAATAAGGATTAGCAATAGGCTAAGATTTTTTTAAATTTTGGATGAAGATTGGAAATAGGCCACACCTCCTTAATTTCAAGTTTTGCCACCACAAGTTTGTTCACTTTCAGGGGCACTTTATATTAAGGCCCATTTCTAGGGCCCATTTCCAAACCCTAGGCATCAACCAATCAAAGTGCTTAGATTCTCTAAATGGGCCGGCATATGGGCCCAAGGGCTTTATATTGAGAGTCGGCCCACTTCTCCTAAAGCTTGCGTGGCGGGTGAGATGGCGGCGTTTTGGAGGGGAAAAACTCTGCCGAAGGCAAAAAAATGGGTCGAGGGTTTATGGAGACCCACTTCGCACCTATGGCCCACTTCACCCAACTTCCGTCGTTCTCCGCTTCGCAGTTTGGCTGTGGTTTTTTCCGTGTGTAGTTTCTTCGCCGATTGCCATGGCGGGCACAAGTTTTGAAAATGCGTGCTACCCAACGCAAGAGAGTTCTCAACAAAGCCTCAAGAGAATTGAGAGAGAGGACGATGAGGATGTCAGGGTACTTGAGGCACCTGTTAAGCAAAAACACCATCGAAGAGATCAAAAGGGAAGATGTTGAAGACGGAGGACGAGGACGAGGAAGACAGAGGGGCAAGGTGGAAGGATGACGAAATCGAAATGCTAATTGCATTGCGTGGAGAAATGGACGATTTCAAGAAAAACAACAAAAAACAAGGTAAGATACTCACCTGTAATGTTAGGGTTTCTTCCTTTCCTTTCCTTTCATGCTGGAGGAATGAATCGAATTGAGAGAGAGTTGCACACTACTCTTGCTTCGGAAGACACTACATATCTCCCGAGTTCCTGAAAATAGGTAAAACCCTAGAATATTGCAGTAACTCTTCCATCAGGTACGACGATGGCAATTTGCCATCTCGCACTTCCGACATAGAGTCTGCAACAAATTTTGCCGCTGTCCTGTATGCTCCTCGAAGTAACAGGTACATGAATAAATACTGACCAGGAAGTCACACAAAACCAAGAGCACAACATTTAATTTCGCCAGCAGCTCTGGACATTTGTTCTTTGAAGGGCAAAAATGCGTTGTTATCGGCAATTTGTGCATTTGGCCTCGTTTCATGTCGGAATAACAAAAACATCCTTTCACATTTTCAATGAGATTTCAGATTGCTCTAGTTCGGAAGACACTAGGTCCCAAGTTCCTGAGTTCAGATTGAACCCTAGGGTATTGCATTGTCTCTTCCATTAGGCATGGATATGGCAATTTGTTATCCCTCTTCCATTGCAGACATGGAATTTTCCCTAAATTTTTCCACTGTCGTGTATTCTCCTCGAAGTAACAAACAACTCAAATTCAGATGTGACAAGTTTTGTAATGTTCATTACATAAACTTTTAAAACAAGCTCCCATGCCCATTCTGTATGTTTGATCATCTTAGGTTTTTCTTCTACAAACAACTCAAATTCAGATGTGACAAGTTTTGTAATGTTCATTACATAAACTCTTAAAAAGTGGGATTTGTTTCTCAGCTTTATATTGGCATACATTTCACACTGAGGATTCCTACTGATGGCAAGCTATGTACTGTCTGATTGATGAACATTCAATCTCCCGAAAAGCTCTGAAAAAGCCCCAAAGGTGAATTTCTAGTCAATAATTTGAAATATTTCTTATGGTTCATTACTTTATATAATCCAGTCAAACAACTACCTAGGGGATAGAGATTAAATAACAAGAAGCCGTGGTTCTCACTCACCTGGACATTTTCTGAAACATCCTCTTTCAAAATGTTGTCATCGTCTCCCTCAGATGGTTTCTCAATTTCTCAATTTTCGCAATTGCTTATTGCAGAGGTTGACATGTGCTACAAGCTCCATGCTCGTCTTCTCTCCCAAATTCCTACTTTGAAAAAATCGCATGTGGCAGTAAAGAAGAAGTTTAACAACTTGTTCAAGGCCTATAAGGAAAACAAACTAGCAAACAATGTATCTGGTGAAAGTCGTCACGATTGCAAGTATTACGACCAATTTGAGTCTTGGTTTTTCCAAACAAGATCTGTTCAGAAACATGTGAGCGCTTCTGCTAACGATTTGGACTTGCCTGTGGAAGACTTTGTAGATGAGACGGATTTGGATGACTCACTGGATAGCACCAAAAAGAAGACTTCAACCACGAGGGCTTCTGGTGAAACAAAGTTCTATGATGAAGCGCTAGCACTTTTTGGGAAAATGGTGGAGATAAGTCAGGGGTTGCTGAAAAGCTTCAACCGCACCACTGATGTTCTAAACAATCAGATCGACATGTTGATTGACAAACTTTGAAGGGATGGCCCTAACAAGCATAAATCAGAGTTTGATGATGATGTTGTTCATAATCATCGAGGCAAATGCATGTCCAAGATCTAGGAGTTTGTAGCGTTATGGGAGGGTGAAAGGTTTTGTGCAACGCCACTTTGGAAAGATAAAAAAGATGTTACTTGAAACAACCCAATTTCACGAGTCTATGGCTCGAACATTTTATGATGCTAAGATGCAAAAGGACGGTGATGTTACATTGTCTACCTCAGAAGAGGACTCAGAGTAGTTTTTTACTATGCATTTCATGTGTACCTTTTTATTCCCTCAACAATATAGTTTTTTGATTTGTTGTATAAATCATGGGAAATAAACAAGTCATTGAAACAACAATTTCTACACATTTCTCTTTTATTTATTTTTGGTTTTTTTTAAAATTATTTTTTAATCTAGAAAACAAATTTACAAAAAATTTATACATAAAACATCTTGGCACGAAACTTGTGCGCACGTAAAAAATCATGAGTTTTATTCTTTATGTATGTATGAGACACATTATCTTGGTGATTTTTTATTTGTTTTAAACATATGACAATGTGTAAGTGACATAGTAAGGAATTGGGCCTTGGATTATGCTTTCCAATATAAAGTCATTTAGTTCATGCAAGGGCATAATTCATTTAAGCCCAAGTGGGCCGTGAATTGGGCCTTACAATATAAAGTCCCTAGGCCCATTTGGAAGGCCCATAGTCAAGCAGAATTTCCAATTTGGGCCCTACAAGAGGGCCTATGGACTTTATATTGGAAGGCCCACTCAACGGCCCACGCTGTAAAGTAGGGCTAAAGTGAAGGCCCACTTCAAGTCCAAGTGGGCTTGACTCTAAACGGGCCGGCCTCCAAATGACCCCTAATATAAAGTGCCCCTTAGATAAAGTGAAGATCGAAGACATTCAAATCAAAGACTTGATTTACAACAACTAGTCCGTAGTAGCAACCTTGCAAAAAATTGTTATCAACCTATTGGTGTGTCTACTACTCGCCTTTGTGGGTGTACAAGCGGTCTTTCTCCTACCACCCCGGCAACAAAACATGGCCAGCACTTGCAATCCAATGCCATCACTAGACGGTGTACAATTAAGCATTGGCAATTGGCCAACATCTCCTATTTCAAATTACTTGCTCAACTATTTCACCTTGGAGTTGAGAATGTCATTGTGGTGGGATATCCTCCGCTCTAAAAACTAGTATCAACTATTGCATAGGGACATTCACAACGTTTGTTAATTTTAGCAAACAACCTTCTTGTTACTTGGTGACAATGTCAATGTCTACATATGTTGTGAACTCCGAGTGGCATATACACAAGTGGCTTCCTTGAGATGTTTTGCTTATGGCAATATGTTTCTAGCATTTGCAACAACGTAGCCAATGTGGATCTAAAAACAAACACCCAAAAAAACTTGTGTTTAAAAGACATTGGACCACATTTCGTTGCCGACACAATTGCGAAGGAAGCAAGAACTTTGAGATGCACAACCCAACCAAGGGTTGACCTGCAAAAATGCCAACTCATAATTATGACAATATGGATGACATTCTCACATGGCATCAAATTCGGCTCACGTCTACCCAACAATGCCAACCCTTGATAATAGGACACGCATCCAACAAACATAAGATGACCTCATAGATCCATAATGGCAAGATCTTCTTATCCTTGTAGCAAACACAATCAAGCAATTTTGCGAACCCTCAACCAAGAGGATTGTTAATTTACCCTCCGGCAACACATTATATTTGATGACAATTTTGTGTATGGAGTCCATGAGTTTTCTTAAGCTTGGCATGAGAATCTTAAGGGAATAAAATTGGTTGATGGTGGACATAGAATTTGTGCGACTTATGACAACAATAAGAATGATGGTAGGAACAACTTTGGGCACCATCATATGTAAATGAGAGGCGAGGAAGTCGTATTTGACAAGTTTAAACTGAATGGCAACCTCCGGGAAGTAAGGCATTGCAATAAGTGAATTCAATAAATTGAATGATGATGTGAGGGATTGGGGGCAAAGAAAGGTATGACATCTGTCTTGAGTTTTGAAAATTCTACTTAAGGATAATCCTTGTATTAAGGCCTTTGATTTGATAAGGGTAGTAGAAATTAAAGAATAAGATTAGAAAATTACCCAAAAATCTATTGGTTGTCGATTCATGTGAACCACGGGAGGAATCGCCACTTGTAGGTGAACTTGAATCATATGTAGACAAGTGCATGTAATTAGTAGGAAAACAATTCTCAAATAGGCTAATTGATGGAACACTTTGATGCTTGAGAATAGAAGGTGATTGCCAAATAGGTTGGTCATTACAACACATAGATCCTTGGAAAAATGAAAGGTGTGCACACATGTAAGAGACTGTTCTTTATGAAGTTTTTTTAAGTTTTTTTTTTCACTAAACATTGTGCAATCCCAAGTTTGCACTTGGCTATGTGGCCTAAATTTACTTAATTTATGTCATGATATGGATCTCTTGGTTTTTTCCCCCTTTTGCTAAATCTTTTTGACATGGGAGAGGGGGACTAGTGCTACTGAATCAAGTTTCACTAGGAAACTTAACAAACAATTATTCCTACGATAGGTGACCCTAAAACAAAAATTGATTGTAAAGTAGTCAAAATCTTCTAAAATGTAGCACTTCTCTTCATTTGGAATGCAAATCTAGGAGAGTCATATATAAGAAGAGTACCCATTTTAAGCTCACAAACCTTAACTTATGTACTTGAAGGTCCTCCATGTCTTCAAGCACCTTCACTCCTAGGTTGAGCAACTTAACTGACTTGAAAAGCTTACAAAATCTCCTCACCCAAAGTGCTTGAAGAATCAACCCTCAAAAACTTATTAATTTTTTATTTTATTTAAAAAAAAACATGGTGCAAGATACACTTGAAAGGATGTCAACTTATATGAATATAAGGAATATTCCAAGGATTTGGTGAAGGGCAACAATCTCCCTACAATAAGATGCACTTTGCCAACTTCTCAATGCATTGCATTGACATTAGCGTCAGAGTCCACGATATCTGAATGTGAAGAACCAGGTACCGAACTTCACTTAAATCAGATTATGTTGCAATTCGATGCCTCTAATACACTGATAATCTCCATTGTTGCTAATCCTCTCTCTCTCTCTCTCTCTCTCTCTCTCTCTCATTTGTGTTTTTGGAAATTGTGAAGTTGGTGATTGTGCTCATGCTGTGAAGAGAGAGAAAGAGAGAGAGAGAGAGAGAGAGATGGCGCTGAAGAACAAGTACTGGGTGCTTCGCCATGGCCGCAGCATCCCCAACGAAAGTGGCCTCATCGTCTCTCTCTTGGTTAGTTTCATTCCACATATGTACTTGGCACCTTATCCCCATGCCTCAAACCTCTACAAAGGGATTGTGTTAGAATCGTTGCAGATTGTTTGTTCTAAACCCTAAATCCTAAACTCTAAACTCTAAATCCACAAGACAATTGATCAACAATCCTAGTTGGAGGGATCTTATTGGACTAGACTATTGCTGATTTGCTTGTGTACTTCCACTGATCTGGGTTTTTGAGAATTTGTGTGACATTCAGGCTTGAATATGTACCTAATTTGAGGTGAGTGTTTGGTGAAATACCAACCACCTTATCACGTTTACAATGCATTAGCCTTGACGGTAACCAGATTGTATGGGAATTTAGAACCTAATTCTAAATAGGGCGTGGCAGTGAGCATTAACGGTTATGTGAGTTTGTAAAATTCAATTAATTGCTCAACAATCTCAGTTGACAGAGATTGCGGTGTTGCTTAGTACACGTGGTAAGTAATTTGCATATTTTTTATGGGATGCCCAATTTACATAACATTTCTGGTGCCCTTAACATAAGGTGATGCTGATTTGCTTGTGTACTTCCACTGATCTGGTTTTCTGTAAAAAAAACATTGTGGCATTCAGACTTGAACGTATACCTAATTTGAGGTGGCTGTTTAGTGAAATACCACTCATCTTTTCATGTTTACGATGCATCAGCCTTGATGACAACCAGATTGTCTTGGAATTAGAACCTAATCCTAATTAGGGTGTGGCAGCGAGCATTTATGGGTTATGGGAGTTTGTAAATTTCAATCAATTGCTCAACAACCCTAATTTGAGAGAGATTGTAGCATTGCTTAGTACATCTTGATTCTGGAAGTAAATTGCATATGTTTGATGGGATGCCCATTTTACATAACCTTTCTGGTGCCTGGAACATAAGGTGAACTAGACTGTTGCTGGTTTACTTGTGTACTTCCACTGATCTGGTTTTCTGTACAAAATTTTGTGACATAGAGACCTGAATATGTACATAATTTGAGGTGAGTGTTTGGTGAAGTACCACCCGCCTTATCATGTTTGGGATGCATTAACCTTGACAACAACCAGGTTGTATGGAATTGAAGAGCCTAATCCTAAATGGGGTGTGGCAGTGAGCATTTATGGGTTATGTGAGTTTGTAAAATTCGATCAATTGCTCAACAATCCTAGTTTGAGAGAGATTGTAGCGTTCCTACATCTGGGAGTAACTTGCAGAGTTTTTATAAAATGCCCATTTTACCTTACCTTTCTGGTGCCCTGAACATAAGGTGGACAAGACTGTTGCCAGTTTGCTTACTTCCACTGACCTGGTTTTCTTTGCAAATTTGTGTGACATTCACACTTGAATATATGTACCTAATTTGAGGTCATTGTTAGCTGTAAGACCACCCACTTATCATGTGTAGGATGCATTAGCCTTGACAACAATCAGATACAGTTTGATGATTTCGTTTTGAGAACTTAAAGGAGCTTATTGCTGTGGTGGCAGAGTAATGGAGTACTTCCAATTTATGGGCTTGCTCCGTCAGGCTTTCTACAAGCGAAAGAAGCAGGGGCATTATTTATCAAGGTGAAAACCTCAGGGGTGTAAAACTTGCAAAAATCTTGTTTGACTGCAGTTTTTTCTTCATTGAGCAGTTCCTTGTATGGTTATAAGTACATAAGGTAGATGGGATCTTAAATACTAACTTTCTTGACTAGCCCACTTCTCCTAGGATATGAAACACACGGAGTCAGTACAAGATGGTTAGCAAACCTAAATCGAGGCCATAGCCACTTTCCTCAGAATTTTCGGAGCTCACACGAATATCTTATTTATTATCAAAGTGAAGATTCTCATTCTCAAAAAATGGTCATACAGGTCCCTCCCAATCATGTTTGAGTCTTGAGCCTAAATGGTTATCAAATTTTGAGCATGTAGTCCAATTTTTTTTACAACATGTCTTTTTGGTATCCATTCCTGGAGTCATACCTAACCACATACCACTCAAATGTAACTGTCCGATTAAGATAAGTAACTGAATTTGGCACTTCTACCTTACTGTTCCATTGACATGTATTCTGTTTCTGCAATTTAATGTAGTGTACGTCATCGTATGTTTGCATCTAGTTGAAAGTTCACTGCAGGACCAATGGTGTGGTCATGAAGCATATTCCAGTTTTATTCTTGTGAAATATGTTACTTATACAAACCACCACAAGTTTTAGTTTGCATATACCAACAAAACATGTGACACTCCTTGCCATTTAGGAATTGGAGAAAGTGGGCATTTCGTTGGACAAAGTTCGGATTTTCGCGTCTCCTTTTAGGAGAACAATGGAGACGGCAAAGGTTGTGTCAGATGTATTGGCTCTTTCACATGCGAGTTCTTCAATTGAGGTGAAAAGTTCAACATACCAACCAAGCGCAATGTTTACAAACCACTATGAGTTACTTGTTGATGTATTATTCTGCAACGAGCCTTCGATGCTGGAATGTGCCTTGATGTGAAGTTTTTTCAACCAGTCAATATAATTTTGTGTATCTTGTTGTTGCCTTGTGAAACAGTTCTTGGAAGAGTTAAGGGAACGTTATTTTGGACCTTCTCTGGAGCTTGAGAGTCATGAGCATGTAGGTGCCACATGCTCACATCCCAACTTTTTCTTAGGAGGTTGCGGTTTAGACCAGTGTTGGTCTAGTATATAGGTGAATGCATGGTATTAATAATTATCATCAATAATGTTATCAAAGAACCTACCCGTGGGTATCAAATTGTAAATCCAGTCAAATATTGATAGTTGGTGGGTATGTCAAGGTGAGTGAATCTTTGTATACCTGAGTTAATATTTGGGTCATTACCATTCTAAACCATATTGATACTAGGGCGATTTTACCTAGGTACGAAGAATCTTATATGATATATAGACCCAAATGGTATTGAAAACAGAAGTACCATTAAATACCCGTACCTCACTGATATAAAAAAATGTGAAATTCTCATTATAGATACCAAATGGTTTCAAAAAAAAAAGGATACCAGTTCAACACAGGTTCATATCCCCATGGGTAAGGGTAATGATAGAAAACTTGACACCTGATACCCGGGGGGTCAGGGTATTTTTGATATTCATCAAATGTCCAAGGGTATAGAGGTGATATCATGAACTTTTGAAATGGTATATGTGCAAATATTATTGATACCCAAGTTGAACCTAGATATCCACACAGCATTGGTTTAGAAAGACAAGACATCACATCTTCTGCAGGGTCTAGAGTGCAGAGTTTTAGTATGACTAAAATCGGTGGGTTTGGAGCTTCTTGCAAGCAGAATGTGTAATTCATAGGAGGGAGGGTGTGTGTATGTATGTGTGCTTTAAGTATCCAGAAATATGGGCAATTGATGCTCTTGACCCCATGGTGGGACCTGAAGGAGGTGAAAGTGTGGCTGATGTTGCAGTTCGAGTTTCAGAAGCCATTGTAAAGATGGAGGCAGAAGTTCAAGGGTTTGTTCTTTTTTTTTTACCCATTTACTCAAATCTGCACATGTATCGCTTAAATCATAATTTTTTTTCAGTAAACATGATAATGTTCTAGACCTCTTTTAGGCACTGCATGAATCCTTTACTTCATAAGGGTCCAAAACTGGTGGGCAGGTTGTGGCCATATTGTGGCACTTCCAACTCCACAGATAATTTGAGTCTTCCTATTGGATCCGGAATTGTCTCATACAATTAGCACTTGCGAATTATGCAGATTGTCATTTCTAATTGAGATGTCATTAATCAAAACACTAGTTTTATGCAGCCGCCTATATTTGAGTGGTATGTGGCAAATCTTTGTAGTTATGAACAGACATCAAAAAGACACGTGGTACAAAGAGATTGACTATGTGCTGAAAACATAGGCACCGTTCTAGGTTCATTAAAGAACACAATTAGGAGGGATCTATGTGATCATTTAAGAGACCAAGAATCTAAGAATCTGCGCATTGATCTCTTGTAACTTCTGCATCTCAACTCCGAGTTTGACACTTGAAACAACAATCATCATTATTTACAATAGCTAACTGGATGACACAATTTACAATCCCATCCAATGACCAAAAGTGTATTTGGAGTTGGAAGTGTCCGTTATAGGCCCGCATACCTTAGATCAAGTGTACTAGAGATGTTGTCTTGTATCGCTGGATTTGTTGTTCAACTGACAGAACCCAACTACAAAATTGCAAACAGGTGTGCGGTGTTGGTTGTTAGTCATGGCGACACACTCCAAATACTCCAGACTGTGGTGCATGCAGCTCTTGCATCAATGTCTTGTGCTGGTGATGGGACTCTAGGTTCTCATTTGGCTGGAGCTGTCTGCACAAGTGTTCTATCTCAGCATCGTGAATATTCTTTGCTTACTGGAGAACTTCGCCTCCTGGCTTGACTCAATTCGTTTGGGATGGTGTACCACTTTGCAGGACAAGAGGTATAAGGTAAGCGTGACACTTTTCGCTCTGCACCCACTTCTAGGAGGATGTGAAATACAATTAGTGGGAGCTGATTTGGAAATCCAAATCATACCCATAGCCATTTTCCTCACGATTGTCACAGCTCATATGAATCTCTTATTCATTGTCAAGGTGAAGATGTTTTGTCCTTATTAAACTGTCCATAATGCCCCCCCAATTATGTTGTCTATTGAGCCTAGAGTGATTAACAATTTCTGAGCACGTAGTCCAATTTCTTAATCTTTTTGATGTCCTTGCTTAGAGCCACACTCAAACTTAGGTGCTCGTTTAAGATGAGTAACCAAATTAGGCCCTCTTAGATACCATGCACACATTCAGGCATAGTAATACCAGTATGCTCATGGATTCCAAAAACTGACCGGGAATTACTTTCATGCATGTTCATGCACTAAAGGCATAGACTTTCTTCTCGTGTTTTTTTCATTGCAGGAAGACATTTGGAGATCAGGGAGTTCTAGGTTCCAAAACTGCAATTAGAGGAGACATAAGAAGACATCATATCTATAGCTTAGAATTTGAACTCTCCTGGTTTTTTGATTGTTTCATAAGTTCCATGAACATTTAGTACCATCAAGTATTTCATTTATGTTGGAAGTAGACCTTGTTTTCCATACCTGTCCAATGGAAGTAATTCCAGTGGACATCAGTTTTCCCTCTATTGAGACAAGGATCGGTTTGTACATACAGCCACAAATTGTTCCTCTCCAGATGAGAGATTGTTTGAGGAAATGTTAATTGGAGCTTCACTTCAGCCCTTGGAGGGGTTCAGGGTTTAGGGCTCTTTGTAATTTATCATATATTGGGACGTCTTAGGACAAGCATCTGGCTATTAGCACTGCATTAGGGAGTCTAGTCTAGGGAGTACTAGGGAGCCTCAAGTCTTCCTTCCAGTGGGACCATCAAGTTGATATTAGCCTCTATTTCACGGAAGCTACTACACTATGCTACTCTAGGGAATTGGCATGTTTGACACCATCTTGATGTACTTTTAGTCCCATAAAGCCTTTTGGCTTCCCGGACTTTAAAGTCAATTCCATTCATTTCATTAGGATTTATGTGCTCCAAACAAAGTATATATTCGAAGTTACCCTACTTTTGGGTAACTTACTTCCAAACATGAAGCACCAAGGCTATTACTTTTAGAGAGAGCAAATTTCCACATACGAGAATACTTCTCGTCCATCCAACAAAATGAAAAAGAAAAAGAAATGTCAATGTTTTGACATTGATGTATTATCTCTTCACCACCTTCTACCCATGTTTGTGTGAAAGTGGGGGACAAGGGTGGCTTAGTGCCTATTTTCATATGTGGATTCTAAAATCTCTTGTCCATCTAACATTTAAAAAAAAACTTGACCCCCTATAAGTTTGTGGCTGATTCATCTCTATTGACTTGGACTAAACTAATTTGGGTTGTTGAAGCTAATTTTAAGTGTCAAATTAACTAAAAGAGGCTACATAGGGCTTTTGTGTTGGATGAATGACCTCCCCCCATTTCTTTCTTAAGATGATCATTGGGAAAACACCTACTTATGTAGTTTGTGTTATTGTTCAAAGGGTGATTGATTTAATCGATATTGTCAAACTAACGTAGACTCTCAAACCCTACAAGTCTATAGTTACCTTGCATACCTCCATGTTTTGCATCTGGCCCACTTTATTCCTTTGAGCGCACCCACTTGTTTGGCATAGTGAATTCGAGTCGCTGTTGAATTTAGGGCTCCTGCCTTGGAATTGAGGGGACAAGTCTTGCATTGCATGCCCTTCCATTTCTAGGCGGTGCTCTATTATTTGTCGGGATGTGCATGTTGCCATAACCTGCTAACAAAGTTTACCGGAGACAAAGAATACAATCACATGTGCACATCCAATTATGTTCTAGTAAGAAACTCGAATTTCTCAGGACAAGCACAGGATAGCGGTATGTGCTAAGATGGGTGGTCGATGAATGGTTTCCGACATTTAGGTACATATGAAATGTGTGTGTGTGTGTGTGTGTGTATATATATATACATACTTAAAGGGAGGAAAAAGAAAAAGGAAGACATTTAAGGACATCTATGAGCGGCACTTCAACAATTTTGAAAAGATTTTCACCTCGATTTTACAATTAGAAAGCTCAACAAGTGATGTTCCTCATTTGGATTTTCCAACCATGAAATTTGAGATCCCCAAGAGCATGTTAGTGGAAGAAAGCAAACCAATAATAGTGTCAATTGATGACCTTGCCACACGATCACGGGAATTGGGCTTCCTAGCAAGAAATTGATTGGGAAAAAACTCTCTTTATGGAAGTTGGAGAGACAAACTTCTTGCATATATTGAACACAAAGGTTTGTAGTCAAAATGATCCAAGCCTAAAACATCCGTCACTTTGACACCCTAGTCTAGAAACGCCATTCCATAGCATGTGCAAAATTTCTAATTTTGAAAATGGAGATAAAACAAAGTAGGTGCTTACAAATTTATATTAGGGCAAACCGTGACCTGCCATTTACATATTTTTACATGTGTTGCTACAAGTGAGATGAAATGAGATTGATTCTAAAGTACGGGAAGTTAAGAGGCTTATGGGACTAGAAGTACATCAAAGATGGTGTCAAAAAGCTAATTTCCTAGAGTGATGAAGTTTCACTTCTTAGACTGGCAGTTGGTTATGCATGGGTGGACCTTCCAACCTAAGGTATGTGGGCCCTATTCTGGGTACTTCCAACCCCCATAAGCATTTTTGGCATGTTGGGTTGATGCAATTATTGTCTCATACAATTAACAATTGTGCATCACAAAGAGTCTCATTCAAGTTTCAAAGTGGGAGTTGAGATGCAAACATTATAGAAGACAAAAGGCCAACAAGCCAAATTGGTTGTGGTTGTAATTGTGACTCCCATTGTGGAAAGATATAACTTGGGAATATAAGGCATGTGGACCTTATGTGGTAACTCTTTCTAGTTGAGTACCAATATTTGTGCAATGTCTAATGCAAAACCTACCTAGAGCTTGCCATTGGTATAATTCCAAGCAAATACAAACAACACAAGAAGCCTTGAGGGAAGCCCCAGATCTAGGCCCACGATATCAGTGGTCCCCATTGTGGGCACAGTTGGCATAACATCTTGTTTGCGCATGCACTTGGAAGTTGAAAGTAAGGGTGGGATCACATTAGGGTTTGGGCCCAAGAAACCTAGGGTTCAAAACACCTCTTTGACGGACCTTGTTTTTGAACTGAATATTGGTTCTCAAACAAAGAGTTTCCTCTAGGGTATTACTCTTTGAACCACCTACATTGAGCGGAATGACCGGGCTTTCAACTAAAAACAATGGCATAGTATTAAAATAAAATACCTTATTTGGGACGAGTGCATCGTGTACGAGAAATGGCCTTGGCAAAGGGCCTTGAGACTCACCATAACTAGCATGATTTCGGAGGCGGCTATCTCTCGTAAGTTCTACCAATCGTGGGGACTAGAGGGATCCCTTGTCATAGAGAAATTTGGCGGTTAAGTGGAATTGAAGTTTTATGCACTAGGCTCGTTATTTTTTCTAGTGGTTAAGGATTTGTGGTGGTTTGTAGTCGGTTTCTCTCCTTACATGGCAGTGTGACACACTTGAGTGCCCCACCTCCCCTTTAAAGTCGGCGCATTTTCTCTTGTTTTAATGTTCTTTCTTTGACCATCTATCTCGACCAGAAATTCAAAACAAAAAAAACAAATAATTAGGTTTGTTTTCTAAGATGGGGACCATTGAGGCTTGGTGGGAAATTGATGCATCATGCCACATTAGCGTCGTTGTATTTTTCCATACCTTGGACATGGACTTTAGTGTAAACTCTTTGCATCCAAAAACCATTCTCCCGGCCAATAAGATCACTTGATTTTGGGGTTTCTTTGGTCTTGGATGCTAGTGTAAACCTACCCTAAGTTGGAAACTTGAGAGGCCTATTACGAACACCTTTCCTAAAGCGATTATTAATGCACGACTATCTTATATTTGCATTCTAAAATGATTAGACATGTTGTTCCTATAAGTCATTGGTTGTTATAGTATTTAGGGGATTTGTTTGGAGGAAAAGGGCCAAAAGCCAACACCAAGGATGAATGAAAAAACCAAAGAAGAAATAGTGTAGGGGAGGCAAAGCCCCTCAAGGGTGCCACACCCACCATATGTAAAAGAACCACGTAAAAAGAATTAGTTATTTCATCTTTTGTGAATTCAATGCAATGTATGTCTTGAAGGATGATTTGATTCATATATGAATTCAAATGAATACAAGAGTGTTACATTTTCTTGCTACATGTCGTATGTTTGGTCCCCATTATCAATCATTGTCTTCTTTTGGGGGACTCATGCGACATGTTGTGTTGAATAAAGATTGAATTTTATAAACAAAGTTATAGAGGAATTGCAGGCATGAATTATTCTTGATTTGTGACAATAAGATCATGAAATGTTGTTTACTCCCTATCACATGTGTGAATCCAACTTCCAAATGTGTAAGGGTAGTTTTTAGGTCATTTTCATCTCTCTCTCTCTCTCTCTCTAAATGACTTTAGTTGTCATTAAACATTTAATCACACTCCACCTTAAATTTCACACTTGGGAAAAAAAACACAACAAAACAAACCTTGACCCTTAAAGGATCAAGATAAAAGTGTCTATCATAATTATTTATCTTGAAGCAGCCAATATACTTCCAGTACAAACACATCTATTCATTTTAGGATACAAATATAACATAGTCATACATATGTAATTGTGCATGTTTTGATGGCACAAATAATAAGTTTTTATCTACATCATTACATTTGGACAAACCATTTATCCAAGTATACGTCAGTCTATGGTTCATACTCCCTCCGTCCCAAAATGATTGTCCTACTTCCCGGTTTTTGTTGGCCCCAAAATGATTGTTCGGTTTATCTACCCATCTAGAAATCTGAGGCTCAAAGTCACATATTTTCGTGCCAAACTTTCTATATCAAGAAGTCTTTAAACACCGCAACTTCCGGGGGCGTTTAAGAGTAGTTGTTGTTTTCTATTTTAAGAGTTGCACTTACAACTACTCGGTCAATCATTAGCGGGCCTTAATCTCGCCAAAGTTAAAAACACGGATAATCATTTTGGGACGGAGGAAGTAATTATTTAGGAAGAAAATGATAGAAACCTACACACGTGTAAGGGCGTGTGTTGTGCATGTGTTGGGATGTGGGGCACACAACCTCCTTGAAGGAGTGTGCCATGTAAGCAAAATAGGGGTCATGTAGGGTTTGCCGAATTCCAATAGGAGGGATCTTGGCGGTCTCTTTCATTAAGGTAGTCTACGTGTACCCGTCTCAAGTCACACAAAGGAGATTGTACCCTAGCTACTTGGGGTTGAGGACATTTAGACATGGAGAGTGTACCCTTTTTCCACAACTACTCGGAGATTTAGACATGGTGGTCTAGAATCTAGTCCTCCGTTCATGGGCATGGCATATCATGCATGTAGCCCAATCTTTGTACTTTTTCCAAGTTAGCTCAAACTAAGATAAGATAAGTTATGTGGCCTTATTGTGAGCACTTCCAACTCTATTTACAACAATTTGGCCGTTTGATTGCATTGGGAAGTGTCTCATCCAATTTTCAATTGTGAATCTCAAACGATTAATATTTTAGAGTTTTAGAGTTAGAATTGAGATGCAAAAATTGTGAGAGGTCAAACCAAAGATCTTCTTTCATTTAAGTGATCATGTAGGCTCCTCGATTGTGTTAAGAATTGTAGGATTGAATTGTCAAGACTCCGTGGAGTTGGAAGTGCCCACAATAAGATTGTATCTTAGCATGTAAATACTACCAATGGATGTTGTGAACAATCATTGGTACATAGAGTTGAAGATGAGTCATGCATACATATTACTACGGCTCTTACATCTCGGCTCCGATTTCTAAAATTTGAAATGACAATCTTCGTGATTGGCAATTGCTAACCAAATCAAACGGTTTCTCAAGCTAGATTCAACAGTTGAAATTGTCCATGAAAGTTGGATCCGCTCCATAGGTGGGGCACTCTATAGGATTTTTGTGCACCATGTGTGGCAATTGATATTTGTTTAGGGGCTATTTACTTCCAAGGCATGAATTAAAGGTTCCTTATAATTGTTTAATCTCTAAAACGGCCTATTTATTTGCACCTACAATTAATTATAGTTCCCATGCCAATGCAATTTATTATAGTCTATATTCCTTTTAAATAATAAAAGTAATCCTTGTCCACACATAAAACCATGTCCATACATACCATTGCATACATACAAAAACCATGTTCATACATACTATTGCAAACATGGTTTCATACAAGCCATTATAGAAAACTTTGCTTGAGGATCGTATTAGATAACACAACAACACATTTTGCCACGTACATCGAACGCATTTATCATCCATCCAATGTGCAACATACTTACAAATAGATCATGCTGAACATAAACCCTAGATTCCTAAAATTCAACCCCTATATTGATTCTACTAAAAAGTATTGGCCCACATTTATACCTAACTACTTTACTTGTATTTGGATCGTTTTCTTTCAATGGACCCTTCAATATTTGAATTTTTTTTATAATTTATATCTCAAATGAATTTAATCCTCCTAACATTATGCCACATGCCCTTGTTTGTAGAATACATTAAGTCCCCCACCTGAGATTTGCTCACAAGAAGACCACATACCTCATTAAGGTAGGGAGCTCTTATTCAATTACTTTCTTCATTGGAACACCTATACTTGAGTAGTACACGGTTTGGTGTCGCTCCAGGAACAAATACCAAAAAGACACATGTTTAGAAAAGATTGGACTATAATTACATCACAATAACCGGGCAAGTGTGGTGGGGGGGGGTTGTCCATGGTGGGGTTCTGTTGATGTTACTCTTTACGTGGCGGTGTTTCGCGTCTGAGGGGCCATGCCTCCCCTCATGGTGGGTGCGTTTTCTTGGTTCTTAATGCATTTGGCATTGACTTTGATG